>PVJS01014975.1:21173-39647 GCA_004027185.1 Glis glis | reverse complement strand
GAGGGCCTCACTAAGTAGCTGAGGCTGGCCACAAACCCTGATCCTCCGGTCTCAGCCTCCCAAGTGCTGGGATTACAAGCATGCACCACCACACCTGGCCCACTTATTAATTCTTGGTTTAATTTCCTGAGCTTTGGGGGTCTTGTTGAGGAAGTTTCTACCTGTGCCTATAGGTTGGAGTGTTGAACCTATGCCCCCCTCTCATAATTTCACTGTTTCTGGTCTAACATCCAAGTCTTTGATCCATCTCAAGTTGACTTTTGTGCAGGGTGAGAGGTAAGGGTTTAGTTCCATTTTTCTACAAATGGATAACCAATTTTCCCAACACCATTTGTTGAAAAGGCTGTCTTTTCTCCAATGTATGTATCTGGCATCTTTGTTGAAAATCAATTGGCTATATAAGTTTGTGGATTTGTTTCTGTATCTTCTATTCTGTTCTATTGGTCTATGTGTCTCTTTTTGTGCCAATACCATGCTGATTTTATTACTATAGCTCTGTAGTATAATTTGAAGTCAGGGATTGTGATGCCTACTACATGGTTCTTATTGCTGAGAATTGCTTTGGCTATTCTGGGTCATTTGTTTCTCCATATGTAATTAATGACTGATTTTTCTAGATCTGTGAAGAATGACATTGGTATTTTGATAGGGATTGCATTGACTGTAGATCACTTTTGGTAGAATGGCCATTTTGAAAATATTTATTCTGCCTATCCAAGAGCAAGGGAGATCTTAGATCTTTCCATCTTCTAAGATCTTCTTCAATTTCTTTCTTTAGTGTTTTATAATTTTCATGGTAGAGATCTTTTACCTCTTTGGTTAGGTTTATTTCTAGGTATTTGATTGGTTTTGAGGTTATTGTGAATGGAATTGTTTTATAGATTTCTTTCTCAGTGGATTCATGATTGGCATATAGAAAAGTTACTGATTCTTTTAGGTTGATTTTGTACCCCGCTACTTTGCAGAATTTGTTAATCAGTTCTAGTAATCTTTTTTTTTTTTGAGTGTTTTGGGTCTTCTAGATATAGGATCATGTCATCTGCAAATAAAGATAATTTTAATTCTTCTTTTCCTATTTGAATTCCTTTGATATCTTTCTCTTGTCTTATTGCTCTGGCAAGAGTCTCAAAGACTATGTTGAAAAGGAGTGGTGATAGTGGGCATCCTTGTCTTGTTCCTGATTTTAAAGGGAACTCCCACAGTTTTTCCCCCATTCAATATGATGTTGGCTTTGGGTTTATTATATATTGACTTAATCATGTTGAGGTTACATCCCTTCTATTCCAATTTTCCGTTGAGTTTTTAACATGAATGTGTGTTGGATTTTGTCAAATGCTTTTAAAGCATCTATTGAGATGATCATGTGACTTTTGTTTTTAGTTCTATTTATGTGGTGAATAACATGTATTGTTTTGTATATGTTGAACCAGCCTTGCTTTCCTGGGATGAAGCCAACTTGGTCATGGTGTACAATTTTCTTGATGTGATTTTGAATGCATGTGGCTAGTACTTTGTTTAGAATTTTTGCGTCTATGTTCATCAATGATATTGGTCTGTAATTTTCTTTTCTTGAGGTATCTTTATTTGGCTCTGGTATTAATGTGAAACTGGGCTCATAGAAGGAATTTGGAAGAATTCCATCTCTTTCGATTTCACAAAATAACTTGTGAAGTATTGGGTTTAGTTCTGTAAGGTTTTGTCTGGGCTCATAGAAGGAATTTGGAAGAATTCCATCTCTTTCGATTTCACAAAATAACTTGTGAAGTATTGGGTTTAGTTCTGTAAGGTTTTGTAGAATTCAGCTGGAAACCTGTCTGGACTTGGGCTTTTCTTTGATGGCAGACTTTTTATTGCCATTTCTATCTCCTTGCTTGCTATTGGTTGATTCAGGTTTTCTACATCCTCTAGTTCAATTTAGGTAGGTTGTATCTGTCTAGAAATCTGTTGATTTCTTCCATGTTTTCCAGTTTATTGGAATATAGGTTTTTCAAAATAGTTTCTGAAGATCCTCTGAATTTCTCCACTATCTGTGGTTATGTCTTCTTTTTCATTTCGGATTTTAGTAATTTGGGTTGATTCTTTCTTTTGGTTATGTTAGCTAGAAGTCTGTCAATCTTTTAATCTTTTCAAATAATCTTTTGTTGATCCTTTGTATTGTTTTTTATTCTCTATTTCATTGATTTCTGCTCTGATTTCAATTATCTCCTTCCTTCTACTGGCTTTGGACTTCAGCTGATTTTCTAGGTCCTTGAGGTGTGTCATTAGGTTGTTTATTTGGTGACTTTCTGTTTTTTTTTTTTTATGTGGGCACTTAGTGCTATAAATTTTCCTCTTAACACCACCTTCATAGTGTCCCATACATTTTGGTACGTCATCTCTCTATTTTTGTTTAATTCCAGGATTTTTTTTATTTCTCCCCTTATTTCTTTTCTGATCTAGTCCTTATTCAAGAGTATACCATTCAGTCTCCATGCACTTTTGGTCTTCCTGTTGTTAATTTCTACTTTCATTCCATTGTGATCTGAGAAGATGCAGGGGATTATATTACAACTTTTGAATTTGCTGGTGCTTGCTTTGTGGCCCAGGATGTGGTCTATTTTGGAGAAGGTTCCATAGACAGCTGAGAAGAATGGGTATTCAGCTGTTGCTGGTTGAAATATTTGTATATGCCTATTCGGTCCATTTATTTTATAGTGTACTTTAGGTCTGAAGAGTCTTTATTCATCTTTTGTCTGAAGGATCTATCTAGTGGCATGAGTGGCGTGTTCAAGTCTCCCAATATTATTGTATTTGGGTCTATTGAGACCTGATATCTGGAAGACTTTGTTTTACGAACATGGGTGCACCCACATTTGGGGCATAAATGTTTACTCTCAGTATATCTTCTTGTTGGATTGTTCCTTTTATTAATAAGAAGTGACCTGCTTTGTCTCTCTGATGTGTTTTAGCTTAAAGTCTGTTTTGTCGGATATAAGTGTTGCCACCTCTGCTTATTTTTGGTCTCCATTTGCATGGTATATTTTTTCCATCCTTTCACCTTTAGTATATGGACATCTTTGGCTAGAAGGTGAGTTTCTTGTAAGCAGTGTATAGTTGGGTTATGTTTTTTGGTCCACCTTGCCAGTATATATCTTTTAATTGGGGAGTTAAGTCCTTTGACATTCAATGTTATTATTGAAATATGATTTTTGTTTCCTATCATTTTGAGGTCCATTTTCTGTTTGATGTAATATGATATCTTCCTGCTTAGTTGCCTACCTCATGGAGTTCACCTCTTTCCTGGTTCTGGAATTTGCTTGTTTTTTCTTCTTTGTGTTTTATTTCTTTTAGGATTTTCTCTAGTGCTGGCTTGTTCATCATGAATATTTTAAGTTTCTGCTTGTTTTGGAACATTTTTATTTTTCCATCAATTTTGAATGATAACTTTGCTAGATATATCAGTCTTGGTTGGAAGTTGTTTTCTTCCAGGGTCCAGAGTAGCTCATACCAGCCCTCCTGGCATTCATGACTTGGGTTCAGAAGTCTGGAGTGACATTTATTGTTTTGCCCCTGTCTGTCTCCTGTTCTTTTGTTCTTGCCGCTTTTAAGATTCTTTCCTTGGCCTCTATGTTAGTCATTTAGATTATTACATGGCGTAGGGAGGTCCTTCTTTGATCTTGTCTTAATGGTGTTCTGCATGTCTCCTGTATATTAATGTCCATGTTTTTTTCCATGTTTGGAAAATTCTCTGAAAATATTTCTCTGAAGAGGTTTCTGATACCCTTGGTCTGTGTTTCTAAATCTTCTTCAATGTCTTTTATCCTTAAATTAGAACAGTTCTCATTGTCTTTTATTTCTTGGATGGTTAGGGTGTGCTGATGTAATATTTTCTTTTTTATTTTTTTTCAGTACTGGGGATTGAACTGAGGGGCATTCTACCTCTGAGCTACACCCCCAGCCCTATTTTTTTTAATCCTTTATTTTGAAACCGGGTCCCACGAAGTTGCAGAGGGCCTAAGTAGCAGAGGCTGGCTGCGAACCCATATCCTCCGGTCTCAGCCTCCCAAGTACTGGGATTATAAGCGTGCGCCACCACGCCCGGCTGATGTAATATTTTCTGTATATCATTGACTGTGTTTTCAGTTTTGAATGAATTGCCTTCCAGGAGTGATACCCTGTTTTCCATGTGGCCTAGCCTGCCAGAGTTGGTTTCTATTGTGGTCTTCAATTCATTTATTAACTCCTTCATTTCATTCAAAGTCTCTTTCTGTTTCTTTCTTAGAGCTTCAACTTCCTCCTTCATCTCCTCTACACTTTCTTTGAGGCCTTTAACCATTCTGAAAATCAGAATCTGGAATTCTCCACCTTGCATTTCCTGCAGATCAGTATCGATAATCTCCCTTGTTGTTCTATTGTGAGAGTTTATTGTTTCCTCACTGTTCCTCATTCTCAAATTTTCAGTGTTATCACTTTTGTGTTTCTGTTGTCTTGGCATCTTCCTCTTTGTATGTAAGACCTGTGTCTATTTGTCATCCCTATATAATAAAGCCAATGCTGGGGGGTACATATTTACCTCCATCAATCTGACTTATATAATCAATCCCTTGAGTTTGTGCCCCAGAACCTCTTTAACTAGGTATAGTTCTTTGTGCAGGCAAAGAGGAGTCTCTGATTTTCTGCCAGCCACCATGTTCTCCAGGCCCAAACTCTGCTGGGCTACAGACTATGATATTCTGTTCAGAGCCTGCAGCCTGCTGGGAATTTAATGCCCCCCAGTCATTGCCACTGCTCTGCTGATTGTGAGCCCTTGATACTGCAGGGCACTGACCTCTACCCTCTGTGGCCTGTGAGCTTAGGCTCAGCACAGCTGGTGATTGCTGTGTTCTGAGTTTGTGGCTGAGCTCACTGTGTTTTGTGGCCCCTGGTACACTGCCCCTGATCTGCTTTTTAAGATCATGTGAGCTACTGTCAGTCACTGGCATTCATGAATGCCAAGTATAAACTCTCCTGGTGGAGAGAGAGTCCAGGCCCAGCTTGTAGCTATGATCAAGTGGGGCCCTACCAGGCCTCTGGCCTCTTGGCCTCTAGGTGGTCCCTGAGCCAGATGGCGCCATCGCTCTACACCCATGGACCAGGGTTTGGTAGGGGAGAGGTTGTATAGTTCCACACCTGGGACTTGGGAGGCTCAGTTCTTTTAGGCCCAGAGACACCTCTGCTCTGGTGGCTGCAGTCACTTGCACCCTCTCTGGCCTCTGGTGTTGGTGCTCCCAGTGCCCAGACACAGCCGGGCATAAATTTGTTGCTTTCCGAGCTTGTACCTCGATAGGCTGAATTACTTCCCCCAGTCAGCATGGCTGAGTGCCCAGTTTTGGTGGAGATCCATTGGCTCTGCAAACTGTAGGCTATAGTTCCCTCCCACTTTAATGTCTCTAGGGCCGTGTGACTGTTTGCTTCTATGTTGTGTCCACCATTAGCCACCAACCCACCTTCATGTGGATGATTTACAATGTCTCAGACCTGCACTGAGTCTATTTCCTTGCCACACATGTCCCTGTGGGTGCACAGGGTGGTCTCCTGCTGGGACAGCCCCTTCACTTATGATCCAGTTGAGCTTTGCTTAGGATCACTGCACTGAATTGTTGACGGATGAGGTGGGCTATACCATGGTCGCAGCTGCAGGGTCCTGGGGAAGTGGCTGTGATTGTCCTTTCGGATCCTGAAGTTACAGAGTTGTGGAATTCTGTTGCTAGTAGTTTCGATGTCTGTGAAGTCAATCTCAGGTTGTTGATTATAGGTTATTGGTTCTTCCAAAATTTTCCTGTCAGACTGCATACTGGGTCCACAGGCAAGAACATGGCCATTGTTCTCGCATCTCTGGTTGGTTGCCTTTTTTTTTTTCTTTTTCAGCCTGTGTGTTAAAGTGTGGGCTCGTAGATATTAGATCCCATCTCCCATGAAGGTAGTATGGGATGTGAAATGCTGCTCAGTTCAGAACCCCCAAAATGAATTAAAGGCAGGATCTTCTAGGTGTCCTTACTCCAGCGCCATCTTAGATCAAAATCCAGCTTCAGCAATTTAGCAAGACTCTTAGCAACCTAGCAAGACCTTGTTTAACAAACAAAGAATTAAAAAAGAAGTAAATAAAAAGGGCTGGGGGTGTGGCTCAGAGATATAAAGTCCCTGGGTTCAATCCCTAGTACCACAAAAAAAGTTTTTTCTTCTCCAAAATTATATTAGAAATTAAACATTCAGACAAAAATCTAAACTAAATCCACAAAACTACAATCTCACAAAAATTCAATATATTTGTAAAACTGCTGTGGCTATGGGTGTTTGTATTTTAATGTTGTCATACTCTCATGTTACCAGGCTTTGAAAACTTTCTTCAACCATTTGAAATAAAGTAAATAAAATGTTTTATTATATAAATTTTATCCAGTTTATGTCTCTAAGCATGTGTACTTTTGAAGCAGCTGCCCTTACTTACATATGAGTCATTAAATATAAAGTTAGCAGTTTGTTCATGGATCTGTGATTTCATAGTTTGAGGCAAAAGCTGAAGGTCTTAGCCATAATAACTTTATTTTAAAATATATTTCCAGCTATTCTTTTTCCAAATCTTCTTTTGTGGGCTTTGAAGAACATAGGATATAAAGTAATACAATTCTAACTTAGACTGTATTTTTATTGTTTAGATAGGATATTCCATCCGATCTGTAGTATATATAATTTTCTCTCCTCTAATATGAGAACAAAATTTTGCCCATGTATTTTTACTGCTTAAAATGAAAATACCTTTTCTGTCCCCAAATACGGGTGAAAGATTATCTCTCTATCTTTGACTTTAAATCTATTTTCTATATCTTTACATCTATATTATCATGCCACATTATAGGACTGATCTTATTTTAAATATGCAGTCATCCTCCTCATGTGAGCTCTTCTTACGGTCCTAGAATCTTACATTTATTTATTCCTCTCTCACAGACATACTCCCACTCTCATTAATAGTTACTCTACACCTCTTTTCATCCTCAAACTCCAACACCTCCTTCCACATTTTCTTTCTCCATAGATCTTTCTGGTTATCTTCTTGAGAAAAATACCAGCAAAAAAAAGAATTCCTAGATTTCTTACCACCTTAACTCTCTTCAGATGTGCATCCATGTCCTCATTTCTTGCCTTCTTTTCTATTATGGGTGGGCTTTTCACACTGCAAATCTAAACTCAATCCTTTCATTTGTGTCCTCTCACCTTCCTAAGGACAGAGGACCAACAATCCTCCTTGGCCAATTCAGATCCTCAATTATTTTTCTCTGCACTGTATCATTTCTGTTAGAATTTATGCTACATACTCTCATCAGAAAATAAAAGTCATTTTTTACTTTCTCTTCCCTACAATCCAAACTTTGCTGTTTCCTTTTTTTTTTTTTGTAACATGAGTATTTTCAATAGAACTACCTACTTACATCTTCCAGCTCTTTTTTTTTTTTTTTTTTTTTTTTTTTTTTTTTTTTTTTTTTTTTGCGGTACCGGGGATTGAACCCAGGGGCATTCTACCTCCGTGCTACACCCCCGGCCCTATTTTTTATACTTTATTTTGAAACCGGGTCTCACGAAGTTGCAGAGGGCCTCACTAAGTAGAGAGAGAGAGACAGAGAGCTTAGGCTGGCTGTGAACCTGGATCCTCCGGTGTCCGCCTCCCAAAGTACTGGGATTACAAGCGTGCGCCACCACGCCCGGCCCAGCTCTTCTCATCACAGTGGCTCATGAAACCACTCTGATAAAATTTTTCCCTCATGACTCTAATGAAACTCTACCAGTAACTTTTATGTGGGATTTGCCAATTTCATCCTTCAACTTTTTGAACTATCTGCATAATTGTTGAGTCCCTTTTGTTTCTCTGCCATCCAGGTCACTATACTCTCCCGGTTTTTCTCCTAATTCTCTTGCCTTTCTTTCTAATTGTCTTTGCTTCTTTGCTTCCTGAAACCTTTAAAATGTCCCAGGGATCAGTTTCATGTCCTCTTCCTTTCTCTAAACTCACTCCCTTTTTTATTTCACGGAGTCTATGTCATAGAATACCATTTATATACCTTGTTTACCCAATTACATAACCCATGGTAACAGTTAATCTCTAAAATGGCCTGCCATAATTAGTCTTATCTAATTATGTGCCACATCTACTCTTGCATATCTTTTTTACCTTGAAATGGATCTGAGCCTGGAGCTGACTCTAACCTGGTAGAATACAGCTGACATAGGCTATGTGACTTCTACACCTATGTCATAAGAAACCTTGACACTTGTATTTGAACTTTTAGAATGTTTGCTCCTGTGATCTCTTTCTTGAAACTCAGCTGCCATCCAAACCAAAATCACAAGGAAAGACCGTGGGTAGATGGTCAGTAGATGGTCTTAGTTGAGCTCCTTGCTCACAGGTAGCATGGAATCTGAGCTACATGTGGGTCCTTTACAGGCTAATTCAAATCTTCAAATGACTCTAGTCTCAGCTTCCATTGACTGCAACCTGCCGGAGCCTGCCAGCAAAATCGATCAGTCCCTGAAATGGGAAGTGAGGATTAAGAAAAAACAAGAAGAAAGACAAGAGACAAGAGGAAAAACTAGAGCTAGCTTCGGGAGGACTGCCGTCAATACCGCAGCCTTTTTGGGAGGGCTGGCAGGCACCCACACTGCAGCAGCCCCGACTTTATTCAGCCCAGCCCTTAAATACCTTTTCCAAGCATCAGATCTTTACAAAGATAATCCTAACAAGTGGATCAACAATCATGATAACAATCAGAAGATAATCCTTAACAAGGAATCAACAATCATGATAATAATCAGCACCCTTTCTCCTCCCAAGATTAAGAAACTCCCTCTTCTGAGAACTTCCTTTATATCAGCAAATCCTGATCAGCTCATTTGGTAGATCTTTTACCTTCTTAGGCTGTTTATGCAACTTAGAGTCTTAAGATAGGAAAATGGTCCCCGACACAACCACATGAGAGACCCACAGAAAAGAATCAGTCAGCTGAGTCCAGCCAATCCACACGATAGTGAAAAATCATAATAAATTATTATTTTTCCAACCACTAAATTTTGGGTAGAGTACTACGCTACAGTTTATAATTCAGGACACTTGAACTCCCCACTGAGCTATCCAATGCTCACCCGATGTCACTGTTTGGTATCTAATAGGCGTACCAAATTCAGCAGGTCTAAGTTAAATTTCTGATCTTTCTCCAGCAAGCATGGTTGCCTGCCAACATTTCCCATTCCAATGGATGGTTACTCCATAATTACTGATGTCCAGGTAAAAAGCTTTGTTTTCATCATTGATCTGCCTTCTCCTTTCATTTACCTGGCAAATTCAAACAGAAATAAAATCTCACTTTATTTTTAATATAAGCAGAATCTGGCCACTTTCCACACCTCCCATTGCAACCCCATCTTCTAACAATCTCCTCCTTGCTCACTTCATTCCAGATGGCTTGGAAAACTCCATATACTCTTACCCGTAAGACTTTGAACTTGTGTTTCCCCACGTATAAGTATATCCACTGTCTCACAGGCCTTTGCTAAAATGCTATTTTCTTTTCAGTAAAGCTTTTTCTGAACAATTTAAAATCAAAGCCTCTCCCACTTAACCATTACCATTAACCATCCTCCTTTTCTCATGTTATTTCTCTTAATTGGACATACTATATATTTTTTCATTACCAATTGTTTAATTGTTTATTTACTATCTGTCTCCTCATGAAGCCCTATGAAGACACGATTTTGAATGCTGTAACTACAGCACCTAGAACAGTATCAGAAATATGATAGGTACTGAATAAATACTGGTGGAATTGGGTAATAATTATGATTCTTTCTATTTTTGTTAAGTTATTTTAATGTATGCAGCTAAAGGGAATTGTGTTTTGTTTTAAATTTTCTCTCATAATTCATGAGCTAAAATTAGTGACCAAATTAATTATGGTAATGAGAGAAAAATATTTTAACAAAGTGTGTTAAAGATGAAGCAAATTCTCTGCAACTCCCCTCCTCATTGTTGTGTCATATTTTTCAATGTATGTTAGAAGTAATTAAATACAGTTTTAACCAGCCAGCCCAGTACATTTTTGTGTGCAGTTATAAAATTTAAAGTGAATTTGCATTTTAATCTAGCATGCAGTGCTTATATTTATATATATATCTTATTTCTTTTATGTTTATACTTTGAAGACTTTATCTTAACTCTGATTTAACATTTTATCTTTAAAGTTCTATAACTAGGTCAGAAGACAAACACATATAGGCTTTAGAAATATATCTTTTATGGTAGAAAATTGAAACTCAGGACAAAAATTTCAAATATTGAAGTACATTCATAAAATTTAACTGAGAAAATCATGTTGATGAATATAACATATTAGCAAAATGTAAATGTTTTGAAGTTGGGAGAGATCACAAATAAGTTAGACATCAGACTCTTAAGATTACTCAAAAGGCTATCACAATGAGCCCTGTTAGATGAGGATTAGTAGGACAAACATCAAGTTACAGCACTCAGTTCAGTAAAAACTCTACAAACATGAGGTGGGGGAAATGTGGCTTAGGAACAAGGTAAAAAAGACATATGAGTTTAAGAGAACAGAAGCACAAGAGAAGTGTTATGTTTCTGTGCCAAAAACGGGAAACATACTCTCAAACTACATAAACGAGAGATTGAAGGAGGTGATATTGGTGCTTTGCTCTATGCTTCTCTGAACATCCACCTATAGTGTTTTTCCAGTTCTTGTAACATAGATAGAACCAAGTGAAATGTCCTCTGAGATGATAGATCAATATATTGGGTGGATTTTAAAGGATGTAAAATGGGAAAAACTTAACAGCTCAGAAGGATGTCTAACACGCACACACACAAATACACACAAGGGGATAGATTCAAAGACATGAAAGGTTATCCTTTGTAGAGGTGAATTTGACTTATTCTAAGACCATTCACTTGCATGGATAATATTAATGTTTTCATACAGTACAATTATGATGGATCATATGAAAAACTCCATCTGCAAAATACTTAGATAATATCAAATTATAACACATCTGCCTTACGTATACTAATTTCAAATTATTAAAAGAAAAATTTCAAGGGCTTAAAAAAGAATGAAGCAGGATTCTGAAGCGGAAATAACAAGTAAGCATGAAAGTAGTACTACCCCATGGCAAAATAAATAAAAATACTAAGATTTAGATTTGGTTGTTAAGGATAACACTTGAGAAAAAGTAGGTAAACCTTGGATCTCCAAATGATAGTGAGAGGAGGTGGAAGTGAGGATCCTCTTCCCCTGCATAATGTTGGAGAAGTGGACTCAATAGAGTTTTTTTTTTTTTGTCAGTGAAGGTGTATGTACTTAAAACGTCATCCTGTCAGTAGCAAGGAGTAGTATTGGTAATAGCCTACTCTAAGAATTATGAAAGGTCTATGCTGGTTACAGTTAATGATATTCAAATCATAGAGATTAAAATGAAATCTAATCACACTATTTAGCTAGGTAGTATGTAAGCTTTACATGGACATACTAACTGTATTAGTCATTAGTCTGTAGTTCTCTAGAGAAACAGACAAATAGTGTGTGTGTGTGTGTGTGTGTGTGTGTGTGTGTGTGTGTGTATACAGGAGATCCAAAATGTAGTTCCAGTTCCAGTTCAAAAACCTGAGACTCTGGAAACCTGAGGTATAAGTTTGTCTAGAAGCCAGCAGCTTAAGACCTAAGGAAAGCAAATCTTTTGGTTGGAGTGGAATGCAAAAAAAGACTGATGTCCCCACACGAAGAAGTCAGGCAGGAGAAGTTCCCTTCTTGGCCTTTGTGCTCCATTCAGATCTTCAATTGATTGAATGAGACCCACTCAGACTCATAAGGATGATCTATTTTACTCAGTCAACAGATTCAAATGTTAGTTTCACCCAGAAATACTCTTCCAATATGTCCACAATGTCTGACCAAATATCTGGGCAACCCATGGCCCAGTCAAGTTGACACATAAAATTAGCCATTACAAAAACATAAAGACTTTACTTTTTAATTATTGAGAAAATCCCAGAATACTTAATTGGGATTAAAGAACATACCATTAATGTTATGTATGAAATATTCATGCATCTTTATGGAAAAGTCTTTATAAACATCTTTGTAGAAGATGGAATGTGGAACAAAAATGGCTTAGTTTGAGTGCTATCCTGAGAAGCTCCTCATATTTCTCTGAAGCATTTTTCCTGGGGTTGTTTCCTATGCATTAGTGTGTGACATTCATTCCAGGTAGAGCAGCTGGGATTTCAAGTCATTTACTTGCTGACCCATAAATGTTTTCTTTATGTATCCATGTCATGCTCACTTATATGTGGGTTTGAAATTCTGATCAAGAGACAGGTAAAAGGTAAAGCTCTGTCCATCAAGAAATAACAACATATTTCCATCTATAAATCTAAATGGTCTAAATATAAAAGATTGCATGCTTATGTTTGTGCATGTGCAGAAGGAAGATTATAGGATTAATAAATATTTATACCCGGATATTGCCTGTGAATTTGTCCTAAGCACACATATCCAAGATTTTCCTTTCTACAATTTAATATTATGCACCTTTAATTTCATTTCATATAAATATAAGCTCATGAAAACAATACATAGTGCAGAAATAAATCAAGATGAGGAATAACTCTCACCCAGAGTTATACTACTGAAAGTCAACATTTGAAATGATTTTCTTTTCCTGTATCTCTTTCTTGCCTTCGACAAGATTTGGGGATTTTTAACATAGTTTGATTATAGTATATATTTACAGTTGGGCAATCTGGTTATTACAAGAGATAATAATCTGCTAAGATTTTTAAATAAAACTCATGTTCAGTACCCAGTCAAGGACAACTAAATCAGAATCCCTAGAGGTAGGAGTAGTCATATTTATTTTTAAGGGGTACCCTAATGATAGTAAAGTATAACCAGGGTTGAGAATGACTGGTGGCACTTTTTTTTCTTTGCTGTACCAGGGATTGAACGCAGGGGCGTTCTACCTCCGTGCTACACCCCTGGCCCTAATTTTTATACTTTATTTTGAAACCAGGTCTCACGAAGTTGTGGAGGGCCTCACTAAGTAGAGAGAGAGAGACAGGGAGAGAGAGAGAGAGAGAGATGAGGCTGGCCACGAATCCAGATCCTCCGGTCTCCGCCTCCCAAAGTACTGGGATTACAAGCGTGTGCCACCATGCCCGGCGACTGGTGGCACTTATAAACGTGTTATTAAATAGTTATCATAAATATTACTTTAAATTAGTTTAAATTATATTAGAGTTTTTCTCAATGGATAGGTCAGAATATGTATATGAAAATCTAATTTTCTTAGATACTACTTTATGAGTATACAAATGCATTCATATATGACCATAAGTTAAATTATATAATAAAACGAATACACTTATCTGACACATATTTTCCTTTTAGTTCTTTTGGCCATTGATTGACTGCAGCTGGGGCTAAAAGGAAAGCAGAACTGAGCATCACTGTTGAATTTCATCTAAGAATCCAAAATTGATTAATTATAAATTTAAGAGGCCTCCAACATATGGCTTATATTAATTTTTTGCACATTATATGTAAAAAATCAATATAAGTAAAATAATTTTAGTTGTGTTAATTCTTAAGGGGGGGTGAAGATTTTTATAACCTTGGTTTTTGAGAATTTTGAAGATTATTAACTTCACACAACTCATGGAAGGATAATTTATTTTAAGAAATAGAGAAAAATCACACTGTATTTGATTAGGGGGATTGTGATAAAGAGAAGTATTTTGTCAAAATCCAATTCAGACATCCCTATGGAAAATTAAGACAGTTGGGATTAGATAGTATCCACTTATCCAATTTCTGCCTCACTGTGTCTTTTTTATTTGAATTAATCTGGGTAATGAACACCCAAACCAAATTATTGTGGGTTGATTACCCATGAAAAGTGGGTTAATTGTTTAATAGCCATGGGTGCAAGTGGGTATAGGTATTTTAATATACATAAACTTCTGGATGGCATATTTGATAGTAGCATAAAATACATATACAATGAAATCAGTGATACAATTTCACATTAAAAGTTGATTAATCTTCTTGCTAGAGTAATTTAATTGACTGTAAAATTGGTTGCTAAATACTGGAAAAAATAGTCATCTATTATAATTGTTTCTGTTTTAAAAAACAAGGATAAATGAATGCTTTCCGAGTGCTAAACAAATAAATTTTAATTTTGAGAAAATATTGGAAGAAAAAAGAGATATTTAAAGCCATTTACAAGCAAAGTCACACATAACAAATGGTGGTGCCCATTATCAGCTCAGCTTATTATCAGACTCGAGAACAGTCAGATGCAGCCACCACTTTCCTATGCAGTGTAAAGGGAAAGATACATAAAGGGTTTCGGTTTCTATGGAAGAAGCTGGCATCTAATTGAGCAATGTTGGCCAGCATCTACATCCCCCAAGCAAGAAAAATGGACCCGATCAAGAAACACCAACCGCAGCCATGTTTTCTAATTTACTTTCTTAGGTCATTAAGGGGAAGACCTTATTAGAAAAGAGGGGCCGGAGCTATTATCTTCCTTTCACTTTCAATGAAGGTGCACAGGATTCCACTGAAAAAATGTCAGCATTCAGCTTCCTTCTCATGGCAAAAGCATAGACCCAATTAAAAAAATGCGGTGTATAGATCTATTATGTTATGTCCTTTCTGGAGGGAAAAAAAAAACAACTAAAACAATGGAACACGAGGGAGTAACAAAATAACAACCACCGTGGAGAAGGATGGAGAGTAGGAGAGCGAATGCCTGTACCAGCAGGGAAGCTGCCAGCGTGGCCAAAAGGTTATTACAAAGTTCACAGAGTTAACAATGGGGCCAACCAAAAGACTACTTGGCTGTCAAATCATCACTAATTTTCTACTTCTTTCCTTGTTTTATTTCTCTCTTTTCTTCAACTTATACTTCAGCTGTTTCCTTTTGCTGTTTATGGAAAGCCAGGCTACAGCCTAGTGTTCTCCTTTACACTCTTAAAAGATGAAGTAGGGATGATAGATTTCCCTTTAAGGTGAATTCCAGAGGACAAGTCCTGGAAATTACTGATTCGAAGGCATCAGTTTGGTATGCAATATTTTCACATGGCTCTGGCATGGTCCTTCACCTGAACAGTATCAAAAACAATATCATAGAAACCATGATAGGCTCAATTCCTAGTGAAAACTAAAAAAAGAACCTCCTTGCATTCCTGGGGCAACATCCGTTCTGTAAGAGTCAATGAGGTCTTAGCTAGGTCTCAGAGATCCCAGCCTTAAGATGACACCTGGCCCTGCAGCACACAGGTTCTTAATGATAGCCTATTTTCCATTACCTCCACCCCAGTACATCAAGGTGTAAGGTTCACAGCTCAACCACTTCCCCAGACTATCCCTGCCAGAGAGTTAGACCAAAGAGCCCTCTACAACTAGACATGAAACTAAAATAGAAATAATGAGAGAGAGAGAAAAAGAAACTACAAATGTTCATACTTCAAAGGAGCCAGAGACTTTTAAGAGGATGAAAGAAGTGGTCAATGGGGAGCTGCAGCTAAATTTCACCCAGAGAGACCAAAAAACAAAGCATCAGAAAGATACAAGAAGAGACTGACTATGCATGGGATTTGATCAACCTTACCCAAGGCTGCGGTCTGGTCAGAGGAGGCCCCTGTTGCTCAGCCGGGCTCCTCTCTGCAAACTAGCCAGACGACACACCCTCACCACAAGATGTATTCCCGATTGTATGTATTAATTTTGATGCTTGCCTGAAGCCACAATTTCTCATTCTCTGTCAACCGGTGTGGTTAATTATGTACTGTAATATTTAAATTACAATTCTGATTATTTTTAAAGATAATTAGACTAAGGAAAAGAAGGAGACAGAGTTGTGATGAAGGTTGTTCCAAAGGTTCTGGTTGCAGTAGTAAGACAACGTATTTTCCCAGAAGTGAGGATCATTTGCAGTACAAATGGGCCCACAGGGAGACTGCGATGGATGCTTTGGAACCATGCATTTTCTTTAATTAAGGAGGGGCCATCTGGTTCAGGAAAAGAGAAAATAGATAAATTCTATTAGATGACTTGTCAAACTGGGAGCTATAGGTCTACTTCCCAAGTAAGTCCTCTCCCTTTATATGTTCCATCTTTTTGTTTCAGAATTTCCATTTGTCCCCCAAATTAGGACTTCATACCAGCTCATGTCCACCATTAATGCAGAACCTTAAATATATTTGATACAAAATTTTATTGCTAATCTATAGGTATTTCCTATCACTGTTTCTATTGATTTCCCTTCAAAATTATAGAGAATCAAATGAGGTAGTTTTGTGGATACTTGGTCAATTTATTTTTCCAACAATAGAGCTATTCATGTAAATTTAACACATATATTCATGTAATTATTAGACCTATTAGCAGATAGATTTGTGCCAAAGCAGGAATAAATATTCAATTAAAAGAAATTAGCTCTTAAGGTGTTTCTCTGGCAATACTGAAGACATATTTGACAGAAGACAATAACTTATTTTTATTTTAAAATGGTTCCACTTATGTTTTTTATACACACTATCAAAGTCAAGAAGATATGACCAGTCAAGTCACATACTCAAAGTAAGACACTCAAGAATCAAAGCACACTCTAGTGCATAAAACTGCCCCCCAGACTCCATTGCTTTCTTTCCTCCTCTCCCTCTTCCAAACTTTTTCCTTCCTTCTTTCATTCTCTCTCTTTCCTTTCTTCCTTCCTTCAGTTAACATTTCAGCAAATGTTGTGTTATTCCAGCACAAGTTTAGGCAGTGAAGAAATAAACAAGAGAGACACAGTAGCAGAAGGAGAAGCAAGTGAATGTGATTTCACCCAGTGTGATAAAAGGTATTTCATGTGGGTTTCTTCCATTGTGCTAGAAATTATTGATAATGAATACAATTAAGTAGCTTATTCTAGCTGTTCCATGCTGCAAGGAAGCTGGACCAAGGCCAATCTACCAGAGGATTCTGAGTGCCAAACCAGAAAAGTGGTCTCCAACACCTTCTGTGGCCACATGAGATCAAGTAGATCTACAGAACACTAATAACATATTTTAAAATATTGGCAATAGCTTAACATAATGGCTAAAAACACTGGCTCTGTCTTCAGACAGGTTCAGGTCCTAATATCACTTTCAATACTTAGAGTGACTTTGCATAAATTACTTAATTGGAGAGGTGTAACTGTTTTGTTGTGAGGACTGAAGGGCATAATATATGTAAAGTGCTCACTGTAGGGTCTGGTTCATATAATCAATAATAATATTAACCATTTTATAATAAATTATTATTATTTCATGATTGAAACAGCCACTGTGCTTGTTCAAAAATCACCATCAGGTAAATCTTCTACGTGCATAAATGACTATCCAATCGTGGTTTTCCCAGTAAGAATTCAGTCTGATACAACTTAAGGGAAGTAGACCATCTGTTTTCTTAGTTCTTAAAAAGACACTCTAGATTTCTTTAAATGCAGGATTTGGGAATACAGTAATGCCTTTAATGATTAAATAGACTCATGACTAAATCAATACTAATGCAAAGAAAAAGGGGTATGTGACTAGAGGCTAGGAATGTAATCTTTACATCGCATTGATTATAACTGGATTCACAAAGAGCAAGAGCGGCCGTTGGCTCTTTTGAAGTGGCTAGGTTAGCGTCTACCTAACCAACGGGGGATAATCTCTTGCTCTATTGACCTTTGTAAATGGTTTGCCAGGAAAATGCTCATGTCCCCAGACATTCCTTACCACATGCCTGTCTGTAGTCTAGAAAAGACAATAATCAAAAGAGTCAGAGTATAAGGAAAAAATTATAATGAGCTTGCCATGACTGTTACAAAAGATGATTCCAATTCCAATCAAATTGCTCAGTAATAAGAGAAATTGCATTGGAAACATTATAGCAGCATGTACAATAATGTTTTCATTGTTAATGAACTCATGGAAATATCCTATTGTCCACTGGGAGGTAGTTACCCTCTCTGGGGTTATTATGAGGGCCAGATAGGGATGTAAACCAACTTGATTATTCTTACCCTAAATATCTTGTTTCCTGTTATTCAATTTGAATTCAAATTCTAAAACGGCAATCTTATATAGAAAGTTCTTTGAGATCTTAAAACAGAATATATGGTTTCCAAAAGCTAGAATCTAGGTGTCCTATGTTTATAAATTGTGTTGTTCTTAAATCTATGTTATAAACTGGAAACCAGCAAGATGGCTTTTTTTTTTTTTTTTGGTACTGGGGACCCTGGCCCTATTTTTTATACTTTATTTTGAAACCGGGTCTCACGAAGTTGCGGAGGGCCTCACTCAGTAGAGAGAGAGAGAGAGAGAGAGAGAGAGAGAGAGAGAGAGAGAGAGAGAGAGAGAGAGAGAGAGAGAGA
>PVJS01014975.1:0-21073 GCA_004027185.1 Glis glis | reverse complement strand
GTAGAAAACAATTCCAATGACAAATGTGTCAACTCATAGACTTTTTAACAGGAGATGCCAGATCTTAGGTAGCCCCTTCTCAATGGAAAGCCAGAAATGTCAGCTGCCAAGAGAAAAGCCCCATTAGCCTGAGTATAGAGACAGTATCATCATCTCATAACCAATAGTGCAAAATAATGATAATGAAATAGCAGTGATTCAGTATACCAGATGCATGCAGAACCACTGTCAGCTTCCTCAATGGGAGAGCAGGTTCTATTCAAGAAAGGTAAACTTTTCTCATTCTTTGTTGCTCGGGTCAGAATCCTAGCTACCAATTTGTTCACTGAATCACTCATCAGACAATCTTGGTTCTCTTATTTGGCTTTGTATTGGAGCAAACTAAATAATTCTGTTTTTGGTAACAAGTGTTGTCTTCTTCTCAGGAGAGCTACTAGAAGATTAAAAGGAGTTTGGGGGTAACATATTAAAAGGAATGTCATAAATATCTCACCCTGTTAATTTGTTTAATAAGATATCTAATTTCTGCTGATTATAAATCAATGGAGTATTAAAAACACATTTATTGAAATTTTAAACCAGTAATAATACATGTTTAATACTATCACGTAGTTTTTAACACTCTGTAAATAAGCCTGAGAGGAAAAAATATATACATAGTTACTCAATAGCAGCTATTTTTACTTGAAGGGTTAGAATAAATACAGTCATCTTGGTACAGTATGTTAAAGACCAATAGAATATTCAAAGCATATTAAGTGAGATTTAGTAACCATAAATTTGATATGTGTCTATGATATAGCTGCTCATCTTCAATAAATAGGCTTCTAATAAGCAGTTAGTATTTATTCAACAAAAGCAACTTACAATGAATAAATTAAATGCCTATTTAAGACACTTCATCCAGCATAAAACAGTGGCGTGATTTCCAGGCAGTGCCGGAAACGATCCCGTTAATGCTGGAATGAAGCCATTTCTCCAGGGCCTGGGGGCCAGAGGGGAGCAAGCTCGGATCTGCTTTGCAGCCTGACCGACATTGCACAGCGTGAGGAGTCACGGCCACGAAGAATCAATCCAGGGACCCTGACAAGACCCTGGCGGCTGAAATGGTTTCAGTCCTTAAACCCCAACCCAGAGTACACAAGAAAGAGAGCAAGCCTCCATTTCTTTTCAACAAGTCTGGAAGAAAAGGACCTCAATGTTTGCTTTGATTTTATGGCTGCATGCTCTCCAGTTATCAAATATGCCATTCAACCTAGAAGGTGACTTGCCAACTCTCCACTGGGCATGTGCACACAGTTTAGCAATCATGGACGCTGCGGTTTTTACTGGCCCTGGAGCATGGTGCTTCTGAAATGATTATGAGCTCCATTGGTATATTTCCAGTGGATTTCCCAGTGTCATTTGATGTTTCTTACATGAGTGTTTTTACAGAAGAAATTACATATTTCAATTGCTTGATGCTGTCATCTATTATGCCATAGGCTTAAATGAGGGAGTAGAATCAATTCAGTTACCAAATATCTCTTCAACCAGTACCTACCTTCTACAGACATGAATATACTGAGTTATGGAACCTCATTGGTAGTACAAGTTTAGTTGAATGAAGAGCTAGGATTTCATAAAGAAGGATGATTATGCTCTTATTTAAGCTTTCCATAGCAAGTATCTTATAAACCAACTTAGTGTTTACATTCAATTCAGTAATTAAAATTCTTCTTCCCTCCAGTGAACAGAAAAGTCATTATAAAACAATATATATTTCTAGTCATCGTTGTCTTCTCTCACCTCTGACTAGTTATAAGTTCTTTTGCCAACTTTTCTCTATCTGGAATGAGACCATAGTGTAAAATCCTAGAGATTCTAGGAAAATTGTATGTAAGTAGCATCAGCTACTTATAGTAAAATAAATCATGATCTTTCCTTAACTGACCTGCCAGGCCTGAAATTATAAGCTTGTACATTGTCTAGTATGTACGTATATATGCACTAAATATGTGTGTGTGTGTGTGTATGTGTGTGGACTAGCAGTATAACAAGTATAGAGACAATACAAAGAGACTCATTTACAAGTTCCTTAAATCCCAGGAATTAAATTCTCAGAAATTTCTGAATAATTTACCAAAGGCAGATTCTGATCGCAAAAACAGGGTCATAGTAAACATTGTGGTACGGAACTTATTCAGCAATTATAATTATATGATTATATGAGTTTAATATTAATCAAATATAATTATATGAGTTTTCAGGCATAAGGAAGGAGACAGACACTTTGGTTAGCACTCCTTGGACAAGCATTTGATTCTACTTCTGAGAATAAAGAAAGAAGTCTGACTGTTGATGAAACAGTCACTCTTGCTTGCCTCCGGCTCCACTCTCCTCCTACTCATCTGACTCCAGGATCACTAATTCAATATTAATTAACCTTTAGAACTTCCCCTCATTAGAATGATACATGGAAAGCAGTGTGTGTGTGTGTGTGTGTGTGTGTGTGTGTTATATAACTCACACACATACATACATACATACATACATATATATTCAATTTTTCTTACTTTTTTTATGGAGGACACATACATATGCAATTGAGATAAGAGAAGGAAGAAACTATCAGAGACATTGAGGGGTCCCCAATAATAAAAAACATAAACAAAAACAAAAAACTACCCTTGTTAGATCACTTCTGGACAATCTGAGAAATGTAATGAAAACCTACTTGGAAAACGCTATAGGCGGCATTCTCAGATGACCTTCAAGTCCCTCCCACTCCCCCAGTGTGCATGCATAATCTCTGGGCTGTGAATATGATGGATTTTGCTCCTGTGATTAGATTTTGTTATATGGCACAGTTGACCTTAACATAGGGATAATATCCAACATGAGCCTGACATAATCATATGAGCCCTTTATAAGCAAAAAGTTTTCTCTGTCTGGCCACAGAAGTCAACTACTTAAAAGCATGAGGAGGATTCAATTTGCTGTTGCTGGCTTGAAGATGGAAGAGGTCAAGTAAGGAATGTGGGTACCTTTCGGAGCTGACAGCAGCTCCTAGCTGAAAGTCAGCAAGGAAATAAACCCTTCCCACAACCACTTGGTAAGGAAGAGAACTCCAAGCCCAGACGATAGCTGCAAGCTTGGCCAACGTCTGGATTTCAGCCTAGGGAGATTCTGAGCAGCAGAACCAGCCATACCATGCCTAGACTTCTCACCTACAGAAATGGAAAATAAATTTGGGCCATTTTCCACCTGTAAGGTTGTAGGAATTTGTTGCACACCCATAGGAAACTAGTACAGAGAAAAAAATAACACCACATTTACTATTGATATAATTAGACTGAAGAAATTAGACTAATGTGAAAGACAGTTGAATTTTGCCACTGATCTTCAAAATTAGCCTGACTCATCTAGTCACAGGCAAGTGTGGTTGGAACAGGCTTTCTTAGGTAGAAAGAATTTGCACAAAATAGCGTAAAGCTTTAAAGGTTTTAGTCTATGGTCATTTGACTCTAAAGTTTGGGGCTTTTGGCAGAACATCATAGCAGGAGTGAAACGTGGAACAGAAGTACTTACCTCATGGCAGCCAGGAAGCAGATAAAAAGAGAGAGAGAAAGAAAGAAAGAGGCCTAGTACAAGGCATACTCCCCAAAGACATGTCCCCAAGGACCCACTTCCTTGAACCAGGTCCCACCTCCTACAATTTCCATCACCTCCCCAAAACGATTCAGCTATGAATCCATCAAAGGGTTAATCCATTGATCAGGTCAGAGCCCTCATGATCCGATCACTTCCCCAAAAGCCCCACCTCTGAACATTGCTGAACTGGGGACCCAGCCTTCAACACATGTGACTTTGGGGGACATTGTAGATCTGAACCATAGCAGTTCTCTCTTTCACACTTCATAACATTTACCTTAACAATGTGACAAAAAAATATGTAAGAGCAGCACAATGAAGTAGCAAGGACACATGGCTTTAAACCATGCAAACCCATGTTTTAAAACTAATAAGCTAACACTTTGAGTACTGACCTGATTTCTGCTCTTTATATATATATTATAGGCAATACATAACTCATGGGATCATTAGAAAGATAGTGTGAGAAAATCTACGTGCAGTGCTTAGCACAGTGTTCTTCACAAAGTGACTGCTAAACAGAAGCCACAATCATTTGTTGATTAGCTGTTGAATGCTCGTAGACTCAGAATTTCTAAGATAATATGTGCATCATCAGTGAAGGCCTTAGCAACTACAAAAGCTGATGACACAACAGCTGTTCTCATGCGGTGGCTTAGTGTTCAGACTGACTTAGCACTATGAAAATTCTACCTCAGCATGAAGTCTAAGGAGTCTTTTGGGGAGCTGAAGGAAACTGGGAAAATTGCTTTGGTGCTTCGACTTATTGGTGATACTCATCACCTTTTGCCACCAAGCCCATTGGCCATCACTAGTCACGTGGCTCTGATAATGACAAAGGATGCCGATAAAGTTGATTTTCTATTGGTTCAGGAAAGGGAAGAGAATCTGAAGCATTGTCTTGCACTAATAATAACTTTCAAACCAAGTTTCATGTTTTTTATTGATTTTGGTTTTTCTATTAAGCTTCCACCCCTGAAGAAAATATCCAGATCTTCTCTCCTTAGATAAGAAATTGAACTGGCAACAATTCTTTCTTCTTAACAACTGTGTCTGCTCAGTGCATGATTTCCTCAAAGTTCACTATTGACTCTGTACAATAAATACCAAAAATCAACTGCAAAAGTACTGGAATGGAGGGAGACATGGCTTTTCTTTTAGAAAGTAAGTTCTAAAAACTATAATAGTTTGACATGGTGAGCAGAATAACTACTGAATTTTTAGTTTTGTTACTAGACACATAGTACCCAAGGACAGTTATTCCAGTCTTGTTTTTCTTGATATTAGTCAAACCACGGTTTGGTTATATTGTTGTATTCTGGGCAATTCACTTAGATGTAGACAATGATGAACCATAATGTATTCAGAGAAGAGCAATCAGAATGGTGAGGAAATGCTGTGTGGAGTTACAGGAGCAACAATTGAACAAAGAGATGAGAATGTATAGCCAGGAAATGAGCACCCTCAGGCAGGACAAGATTGCTGTCTTCAAATATTTGAAGGGCTGTCATGGGGGAGAAGCATTAGACATGTTCTATATAACCCTAGGGTATAGTAAGTACCAATGGGTGGGAGAAAAAGCCAGACCTAATTATCTTATTTTAAGGAAGATCTATCAGAACCAAACTACAATGTATTAGGTTGCCTCAGGAGGTAGTAGGTTCTCTGTCAGAAATATGGTTCAAGCCCATGTGATAGGGATATTGTAGAAAGGATTCAAGAATGAGATGGAGATTGATCATATATATGTGTGTGTGTGTGTGTGTATGTGTGTGTGTGTGTGTGTGTGTGTGTGTGTGTAGCGTGACAGTGTACTTTATCATTGAAACTGGGACCAAAGTAAAAGAGAGAGCTGTTAACAATTGTGCCAGAAAACAGGCATAAATTGAAATATCAAGCAAAGTCAAATGTATGTTCTTGCTAGACTAAAGGTCCCTTCAGAATCTGAGATTATTTTGCATCATTCCTTTACACCAAAATATCGGTAGTAGTTTAATTTGCATCCTTGGTTTATATTTGCAAGACAAAGGATTTCTGAACACTCAAGTGTTTAAGACCTTTTTTATTGCAATCTTGTGTTAAGACAATGGAGGATATTTTGAGCAGGTTATCATTTTTGTTTTGTAGTTTTACATCTTATTCTATAGTTGCCTTCATGAATGATTTGGTTGCAGATAAGAATAATTCAGCATACAACCATATCACAAAATGCATGGCATATGTTTAAAAACCATGTAAAAAGATTTCATAGTCTCCCATGTTTATCCCCAAAGCTGTTTTAGTCATTCAAGGAAGACGGATTGGGTGCCTACCATGAGCTAGTGCTGTGCTGTACCAGGTACTAGACACTGTTTCATTCTGTTGGTATCCTATAAAGTCAGGATTATTGCCTTGTGAGGGAGGTATTATTTTTGTTCCATTTTAAAAACAAAATAAATTGTTCGAGAGAGACTTCCTAGTTTGTTCAAGGACATAAACCAAATAAGGGAGAGAATTAGAATTTGAAATCATACTTGTCCTTGTCAGAAGCATGTGCTTGTGACATTCCAGGGTATCAGCTTTGGGTAGAAACACTAATGAATCAAAGAGGGTTTTATATTTGAATATTATAAGCTAAAATTCAAATAGTACCTTAGAGTTTCTTCATGACTTCCTTCAATTATCATTTATGACATATACAAACTTCCGAGCATTTACCAGATTTTAGGCATTGGGAATGCTAAATAAGATTACTCCTATAAAAGGAAAGAGTGGAACTCTAGGCAGTAGAGAAGATATGTGCATTACTTTCAGCCTACCCTGTCTATATTTTGGTCAAAAATGGGAATATGACTTATGTGTGAGAATATTCCCACACCTGTGAAATAGCTGGGTCAAAGTAGGGGAGGAAGGCAAGTTCTAAATTGTAAATTTGGAAGATGTCCTCAGGGTGGTGAGAAAGGGTTGTCTTGATTGAGAAAGGAAGGAGGCAAAGAGAGAGGGCAGGGGGATTTGGGAGCTCCCCATGTTTGAACTGATCTAAGGTATTCATGGTGTCAGCTGCTGGGCAGTGATGCATAAGAAGACACAGTATGATACTCATAACAAACATGGATTTAAAGTATGAATTATTATTCATAGCACATAATATACTAGGACCCCGAAGTCTCAAAAGCTATATAAATTCCAATGTTTGTACTGATCCCTTTCTACAACACTGTGTCAGGATTGGTTGTCTGAAGTCATGACTAAATAAAATGTAAGACTAAAAATGGGATAAATAAAAGTAAAAGGTCCCTTTTAATATCACCTCTCTCTTGATCATGCAAGCAATTCAACTTAGAACAAACATTCTGAGCATTTCCTCCTCAACATCCCAGCTCTTTTGCATTCTTGTTTTCTGTAATATTACAAACAAAGTAACGAGCCACAGAGATTTCAGCTTAACAAAACTAAAATGAGAAGGCAGAAGGCAAGAAAATAGTCCTGTAACATGTTCCAAGGAGAAATTCCAAGCAAGAATGAAATATTTCCTGGTGTAAAATGCCCTCTGTGGACTGAAAAAAAAAATTCTCTGGAACCTAAGACAACGGGTAAAGTCTGTTCCTCATTAGCTTGTGCAGTAATGACCCACTCTTACATTTTCTGTTTCTTTGGAATTCATTTGTTTTCATTACATCAGGTGGCTGTTATTATGATGTGTTAATGGGCTTCAAGCAGGGCTGTCCTCTGTGACTCAGACTCTGATTACTAAAATGAGAGTTTTGATATTTCTTATTATACCAACTCAGTTTGCATTCCAATTGTTAATATTCTTGTCCACCCGAGCAATGCTCTGAATTTCAAAGGCATGTAAAGGAAAGAAAAAGTGAGAGTCTTAATTTTTATTTTCAACTTTAGCTTCATTTTATCCCAACATTTGTTTTCCTTGACTTTAGCACCACATTTCAATTCTTTTATGTGCCCAGTCTTATTGATAAGATCCTTTAGAACATTTCTAAACAGACAAAATATACATACAGACACACACACACACACACACACACACACATACACACACACACACATACACACACACACACAATTTTCCTTTTTCCACTTTCTCTATCAGGTTAATAACTATGGGGGTGGTTAGTTGGTGTGGGGGCTGAATAGCATTTCTCTGTCTTTGCCATCTTCTGATCCAACTCCCACAGTAAGTGTCCCTAACCATCTAGGTCACAGTCTTTAGGTTCAAGAAGATCACAATGAATATCTGTAGCTCATTATTTTTAAATGTAAATAATTTAGGTTAATTATTCCTAAGCACTACACATCATCAAGGGTGAGCTCCACTATTAATGTAATATCTATGCTTTTTTTCCTTCACATATAAGAAATAAAAATCTTAAACTCAGAAATCAATTTCAATTTCTATGTAAGACTAGAGAAAACCATGACACTTCTAGTCTGACTGATACTAGAGCTATTTTTTAGAAGCTCATACTAAAGAGATCCTCTCTATTGCGCACTTCCACACTGCCCATTTCATTTACCCAGCACAGCACCTTCCCAATAACCAAATGTATGCTTCTCTTCACTCTGTACTAATAAGAACAGCAAACTCCCTATTTAACTGGATAACAAACGGACTTCTTAAAATGCCTAAATCTATGTTTACACATACAAGATGAGATTAGTGTTTACCTAAGGGGACTGTCTTTACTCACTAATGTGCACTTTACAATAACCTAAGAAAACAAAAACAACCTTCTCATTCCCAGGAAAATGGTACTTGTGATAATTACAGTGATATTAAACAGCCTTGCTTTTCCAGACACTACAGAAATACATTTGGTTGAACACATTTTTGTTCTGTGTCTATAGAAAAATTCCTTTATGTTCCCTTTGTTTGGGTAATTGTAAGTGTTATTGCTGTTTATACCATAGGACTTGCAGTGAAGGCTTACATTTCTGACTGGCTCAGCTTTTGCTGATGTCTACCACATGTTGGCTTACCTTACATTAATTTCTCTCTCCCTCCACCCCCAAAACATTTACCATCACAGATGGCATTTTATAGACAGCTATTTTTGTATATGTGTGGGTGTTTAACTTTGTGTTCAGCTTGAGGAGAGATGTCATGAGGGCTTTGTCCTTCACAGAGCACCGCTATGTTGCTGCTTCCCTTTAAAGTTAATTGTATGTTTCCTTGTCAATGATTAAATAGATGTTTGGAATGTGTTTATAAGCAGCCTTTTCTATTTCCCCTTGTTTGTTGGGGTCAGATTGCATACAACAGCTGTTTCAAGATCTTTATAATATGGAAATTTTGAAGGGAACTGTCAAGAAGTTGAAGCATTAAAACACACTGGAGCAAAAATAATAGAGATGAAATAAAGGCAAAAAGAAAATTCTTCATAAAGATATTAAATATATATATATATATATATATATATATATATATTAAACCTATACTATACTTGATCTTAGCCAAAAGGCCATGAAGCGATTATATATATATATATAATATATATAGTAGTGTATTATTATAGTAGTATATTATATAGTATATATAATATATATAATGTATTAGTTATACCTATTTCATTGGATGAAATATAGAATGTAACCACATTGGATATGATACAATCTCTTCTTTAATTGAAGAACACAAACAAATTAACAAGAATAAAAAGGACTGTTATTTTTTTTATATTTAGCCTGATAAATGTTCTATTCACTATTGGCCAAAAAATGTTGTAAACAAATGATAACTACAGAAATCAAAGTGGCTACAGCAAAAAATGTTCTATTTCTCTACCAGAGAAAGGCATATTCTTACTGGCTAATAGCATCTTTGAAAATTCAGAAAAGAAGTATAAGAAGCAGAGAAGAAAGTCAGAAGATACCAGAAAAAGGAAAAGTATCAGAGGTGAAGAAAGAAGATATCAATGATTATAAACAATTGAGCTGTAGCAGAATTGTTGATAGAAGTTGGAAGTAGCAGCAAATAAACAGCAGAAATATAATCACAGCCCCAAATCCTCTGGGGTAGATAAGTAACAAAAGTGAGGGAGAAAGGTGAGGTGTCTTAGGTCAGGAGCCTGAAACTCTTGTCATTTATATCCATAAGAATTCAGATAATGGAGGAGAAACTCCAGTAGAGCAAGAGAGGTCATCTAGGGGGAGGTGGGGGTGGGAGTGAGGGAGAATCAATGAAGGAATAACTTCTACTGACATTATGTACATAGGTGAGAATACCAATGTCAAACTCAATATCCTCTATGGGGAAGGGGGGAGTGGGGAGGGAGCAGGGGGAAGCCCACCAAGTGCTGTGTGCATGTATGTCACTATCAGTATGAACTACATTATGATGTGAAACTATAGTGCACCAATAAAAGTATAAAAATATTCTTTTCTCCCATAAATCAATTTGCTCTCATTTTTCTGTTAGCCTACATGTTATTTCCCCACTTTTGATAGAGATATGGGTACAAGAAGTATAATAAGAAGTTTACAAGTCTGTGTAACAATGGTATGGTAATAAATAGCAATTGGCAGTAGGCCTCAGTGTTAGGAAGACCAAAAAGCACAGCTGGTAATTCAGTACTCTTAAAACCGTGAAGGTCATATCCCAATCAAATCAGAACTGGCAGCCATGTATTAACTGTAGTAGACTGAAATTCATCAAGGGCAAAAGCATTTATTATCCATCCTCAACACTCACACCAGTGCTTGACCCGTAAAATGCATTTATCCAAATTTTATTGGATTACATTAATTTTGTACTAATATAAAGGTGGATCAAGTAACAGAATGAAACCAGAATAGTTCCACAAGAAAGGGGAGAGGAGGTAAAGGAGAGAAGTATAATCATGTCCCTCTCCATAAAGTAACATTGGAAAACTATCTCCATTAACTGAGCATGTGTGTTTGGGGATGTGTGTGTTTACGTGTGATTGTGTGAACATTTACATATATATCCAAAAGCATCGCATGATGAAGCCATGTGGCCACAAAGACATGCTTGTTGGGACAGTTAAGCAGTGCGGTAAGGGTTACAGTCTGAAAATAAAGCCGGGTGGCAGATCATGAGGAGCTCGTGCCATCTACACCTCCACCCATCTCAGTGTTGTGAAACAATGATGTGTATTCCCAAATGGGTCACCAAAATATGTCAATTATTCTCACTGGATAAAGGTTAAATGAGCAAAGAAATAAAGAAGGCATTTTTCAAAGTATTGCAGTTATAATTATAAAAGCTCAATGGAATTATGGAGGGGGTTTAGAAGAGGGAGGAAGGGGGATAGAGACATAAAGAAGGTAAAAATTAAAATAATGTTATGTATATATTAAACGTCCAATGCCAATCTCAAAGACATGTACTGGGAAGGGGAGGGAGAGGGCGGGACCCGGAGAGAAGTGCTCCATGAGACGTGTGTGTGTGTGTACACTCCTATCACGCTATACCTTAGTAGGATGTATAATTACAATGCACCAATAAAAGAAAAAAAACTCAAAGTAGAAAGGAAATAATGTCCCTCCTCCTGAAAATTTCTACATAAACTCATTCATGTCTTAATGACCCAGGTTAACATAAGTTTACAATGAAGTGGGCCAATAGATACTCTCTCTCAGCACACCTCGAGGGATGCTGGCATTTTCTCTTAGAGGAGCATTAAGCTCACGTCTTTAACCCAATTATATGTAACATTTTACCTTTTAAAGTTTCCACTATATGAGTAACTAGTAGCTTATCCTATGCTGTCTGAAGAATATAGGAAGCGTTGTTCAAAATAATTACCAAATTGTCCTTGCAGGGTCAAATGTGTAAGAAAACAAGATATTAATCTTCACATGTCATTTAGATGACTTCTATTTATTTATATTACATACACTTTCGGAAGAATATTCACCTGAATATTGATCTCTTTATTCAATCTTCCTTAGCTAGTGGAGAATCCAGCCTTTATAATCTTCTCCAGATTTGAGATTTGTTTGAATTACCAGGAGTATCATTAGAAAATCACTTAATGGGACACATTTTAATTGTTTTACTTGATACTTATGGATTATTAAGAGTAGAAAATAGCAGCCTCCTTTGAATTGAATGACTAGCTCATCAATGAATTAATTTGACACCAGTTTAATAAATAGCAAGTGTGGCATGGGCCTTGAGTGGATGTCAGCACATTGGTGTCTGGCTCCTGGAGCCCCTCAGACAGGCTTCTGCTACATTGACCACACTATTCTTTATACTATGCAGGTTTTTATTTTTCTAGATTATTTCTTTATTCTACTAACCTATTCTTTGCACCCTCTTGTTTATATCATGTCTGTGAATGATAAATTCTTAAATTATTTTCTTTTGGTGTTGGGTAAACCAAAAAGTCCTATGAGGTAAGATACTTATTTGTTTATTAGATTTATTCTTCTAGTGAATTTTCTTGACAACACAGCACTTCTGTGCTGAGAAATTTCATATATGAATCATTAATACTTTCTGCAGGATCATTACCCCCTAAGTGAACAAGAAATAAACTACATTTTTTTCTCTGTGGCACAAAGTAAAATATGCACTGGAAATTCATAACATCATTCTGATCAATTAATAATTGATCGAACATGTATATATAGGAAGCTTAAAATAGCACAAAACAAAATAATGGTGCTAAGACCATCTTCCAATTCCTCCTTCAATTATTTCCCATTGTGTACTAGAGAAGAGGAAAAAGAGGATAAATCATTTTCAGTATTGATTTCAGTATCTAAGTGAAAATTGTGTGGCAAAAAAGAGGAGTTGAAAAGAGAAAGGAGAAAGCCAGAAGCCCCTCTTGTTACAAACACTTTTCTTGGGCACAGAGTGATTTTGCCAACCACGTTGAACAACTTGGGGATGATGACAGTCTCAAAAGTAACAATGTGCATGAGAGGACTGTGGAGAAAAGTGGAGACACCTTCATAGACGTTCACAAGGACAGATATTCATTGCAGAGAAATTTCTACCCATTGGGCCCATTTTTCAAGCTTACTTCCTCGAGCCATCTCCTGCTCTGGGTACTCTGTGAGATCTGTGTTTTAGTCCTGAATCTGTTTCAAATTAGATTACATTGTCAGGTGAGCATTATAAAATGTATTCAGCATTCAGTTTAATGAAGTGTAAAACCACATGATCTCTAAAATACCTTTTAGATTCCTGAATCTAAATCTTATCAGTAACTTATTCACCAAGTTATGATAACAATATGTATTATTTTAGTATCTTCTTGTGCCAGCTAGTTCACCTTATCCAACCTTAAGGTAACTGCCTGGGTGATGGGTTAGTGAACATATTAAAATACTTAAAAATTCAAACAAAACACCTCAGTCCAGTTTCCTGGCTATATAATGTATTGATATGAAACATGAACCTGTGACTAATTGTTTCCAGGCACTAACACTTTGCAAACAGGGGAATACAATAATGACATACTGTTCTAGTTCTACAGTGATCACTTTTCTATTTTCCAAAGTGTTAGCTGGGCATTAATGTTCATAGTAAAAACATCAATTGGATTATTATTGGAAATAAGTTTATTTTTGGACTTTTCTCTCTAAGATGGAAACATTTTTATGTAATGCATTTGGCATGTGACAATTTTAAAATGTATGAGATCAACTTCTTTCTATGGATACCTTGCACGGTGCTCAAATTCTTACAAGTGATATTCTTCGACACAGATGAAATCTCAATTAATGAACAGTTTTGTGCCAAGTCTCAAAACTTTCCCATGGTGGAATCTACTGTGAAGACTCACCTGATATAATGCCTTGAATAACCAAACTCATCACGAGTATTACAACACAGAAATGAACTCTCCATAAATATTAAAAAAAATTACCTAGCCCTCACAGATGCTCATTTTGCTTATTATCTGCAAACTTTCTAGATCAAATGTTTAACATGAATATGTTAGTATCCACCAAAGACTGGTTTTGGCAGGGTATATATTGATATCAGCAGGAAATAAATAGGAAAATACTAAAAAGTATGAAACTTTAAAACAATAGCTTAAAGGTATTTTTTAAAACACAGATGGCTCATATTCCTTTAAGTGAATATATGCTCTGGGATGAGATACAGTCTGGGCCGGGGAGAAATGAAATAATTTGAAAATAATGTCCTCCATGTAATATGTTGTAATTGAAGCAGAGATAAGCAACATGAAAATTACCTCTTATTATCTCACCTCACATAGGAGATCTAAAGTATGCTGGCATACATGGGCACAAAATCAGGAATAAAATGGGAAAATGCCAAAAAATCAACTTCTAGAAATATGTGAAATGGACTATCCATTATTAATGCAATACCAAACACACACAACACCCAAGTACATACAAGTTGCTTCATATATACACAGACCAGCTTTGACTATTCCCTTTGAAAGAGTTACCACTATTGACCACAAAACAAAGAAAGAAGAAAGGAATCAAAAGCAAGACGAATAAAAACAAAGCTTAGTTTTAAGGCAAATGGAAGCAGAAGGTCAAACAAGTCAAATCTACTGGATTCAACAACTTTTCTCTTCCAGAAACACTTCCTGAATTGGGCAAATCACCCCCTGCCTCTCCCTCCTCTATTGCTGGATGAGCAGATAAACTCACATGCAGCTTTCCCACCATAGGCTGTGAACTCATTAGTGCTCAGCTGAGCGGCACAGAGCACGAGGGCACTGGCAGGGTGCAGCTGGGTGCTGACTGCAGGAGTTGAAGGAGGAGCTGCGGCAGGTCCCTGAGTTCTCCTCCTTTGCAACTGAACCTGTGCACCAGCATGGTGCTAGAAAGCTTATGCTTGTCATGATGGAAAGTAGAAATCAAACTATATAAAGATGGAAAGTGAAATTAAACTATACTCCTTAGCCATCTCCCTGCAATTCTTTTAGAGTAGCTAAGAGAGTCTAGAGTCGCTATGGCAACATTCCCTTGAGTTCTAGGTTGTATTCATATACACTTGATTGAGAAAAAGTTCTCTTTTTACCCCTGCAATAAGTTTGTTCGGTATGTACAGTCTTAGAGTTCCTTGAGATTGAGGGCTATTAATATTAATACATAAAGAACATATTGTAATGCATTGTACTAAATATATGCTTTTGAAGGTGGAGTAGAACAAAATATTTTTAACATGCTTTTATTGGTGCATTGGAGTCTCACATCACAATGAATATCTATTTGATGTTAACATACACACACACAGCTCTTAGTGTCCCTCCCTGCCTCCCCCCACCCATATGAAGTACTGAGAATGATGTTGGTATACCAAAATATTTTACATACAGGGACTAGTGATGCAGAGGTTGCTGTGGCTATGATGAACCCTCAGGTTTTACAAATTCTTGCAAAGCTGAGTTAATATGACATGTACAAGCACTGTATATATTATATATAACACAAATACATGCATATATGTAAAACATAAAAAACTAGAGTCAATATTAGATAAAGAATTTCTTATGTTACCCAAATATATCTGTAATAATTACTTCCACATCTGAATTAAAATATACATTAGCCCTCCCATCTAAGGGCCTCCCATATTCTTACTACATAAGATAACTCTATTCTTTAAAATATTCTTCTCCAGATTAAATCATGTGAATTAGATTATTTCTTTTAATCAAATAATCATTGTTAATTTCCATATTTTCCAGATAATTCTGTGAACTATGTGCTATTATAGAAAGCTAGACCACATATTAACAGATCTGAGTTCTAATCCCACTTCCACCCTTGTACTCCTGAATTATAACTTCTTATTTGTTAAAAAATATAACAATAACTTTTCTGGTTATATTCTTAGGCTCAAAATAAATAACACTTCTTTATGCAATTTTAAAATACTGTATGAATTTACAATATTTCTCTTATTGGAGATATTGAATAAGAGAGTTGTCCCTGTTTTGAAACATTTACTGAAAGAAGATTCACTGAAAGATAAGATTCCCTGTGGTACTGGCATGTTGCAAACACAGGAACCTCTTACCCACATACCATATAGAGTTCTGAAACTGCTCTGATTCAAATTTAATTAGGAAATGGTTCTTCAGAAAGTCTTCATAAAAACTTGGGGACCAAGAGAGACATCATAAAACTCAGAGAAAGGAGGAATAAAAAAAGGACGAGCAGAAAAATATCCTTCATAAATTGGAGGGGAGCAATTCAGACCACTTTCTCTTCCTCTCTGTTTAGTGGAAATTTCACACTCACCACAGTAAAGATGGATCGTGCCTGGCCCAAGAGGCAATTATGAAGTTTTCAGAAACAGAAGCGTAAAGGAAGAAGGCAAAGAAGGAAGTCAAGGAGGCTGAGAAACGCAAACACAGATGCAGATGATGTTCCCAAAAAGATAGCCAACTCATTTCAGTGCTTGGGGATCAAAAAGAAGACACCTCAAATCAAATCAAATCAAGGCATGCAATAGATATGGGATTTCAATTTTTATAGGTTGATTAGATTCTATTTTCACTGAACCCTGTGGACTTTCTGAGAGAACTTGAAACTCCTTCTGAGGCTTTGCAAAATTTCCCTACATGTAAATTTTCTGCAAAGGGATTGCTCTGTATATTAGCCACCGAACAATAGCATGGAGAGGACAGGTGCCACAGTAGATATGGAGTTAAGGATGTGAAGCACATTTTGTGATCTCTAGCTCCCAGACCATCTGAGTGAGGGGAAACCCCCCATTAGCAGTCATACGCTGTTTAGCGGCAGTGTACTCTTCCAAGACTTTACTTCCTAAAGGGTAAATATTCCTCCCTGTTTTTTAATCCCTTAACACCATGTGCACAAACACAAAGAACAAATGGTTCTGGACCAGTGAGTACTTGGCAGAGCTCAACTATCAAGAGGGACAGAAATTCAACAGGAGAAATGCAAACCGCCACTGCAATTGAGTTCACAGGTGAGAGGCACATCGCTACCGAGGACCTGAGCACCTGTGGCAGGTGCACACTATCAAGTGCCTCAAGTCTCTCCTGTCAAAGGGACTAATAGGCAGATGCACAGAAGGTCCCTATCTTTCCCAAGTGCAGGCCTCCTAGACAGAGTTGTGCGGTGTTTATTAAAATTGTCATATTGCTAGGCACTCAGCGTAGCTCTGAGATTAGAGAAACATGTAAGTATAATGCAACAGAGGGAAATCAATTTCTCCTGGGCTCCACTCCATTTAAACCATGTGAATGCAAGTGGGAAAAAAAGCAGGCATTGGCAAACTTAGGATTCCAAGCTAGTGAGCGCGTTGAGGGAGGAAGTTGTGTGTGCCGCGTTGTGAATTATTATACCAAGACTCAGGTGGATAAGTGGGAAGTGAGAGGTCTATGCACTTGGGTTTTCATTTCCAAAATGACTTCGTTGAGGTCTTTTCAATTTAATCCTAGAAATAAACAACTGCTGAGTGCAAGTGGTGATTGAAAGTAGGAAGGGGAAGAGGACTCGGGCAGGCTGTTCCTGAAGAGGCTAGGTCCCTAAGCCCTTCAGGACTTAAAGAGGAGGGTAAGGGTTTTAATTGGATTTTAAATTGTATTAGTAGTCAGGAAAGGTTTGGGGTGCATTGTGCTCTGCTCCGCAAGCACAGCAGGCAGCTGTGTTTCAAAGCTGACCTTTATCAGATGGTGGTGTGTTTATTTCAGTCTGTCACAGAGAAGGAATAGGAAAACACTGCCACCAGGCCATGCAATTTTAGTTATTAAAAAATACACAAAAGCTAAAGATAGTCTGCCTCGCTAGCTACACTTCTAAAACAAAGGATTTGGAAGACAGTCCACAGGGGTTAGGAGGAAGATGACTGATGGGTGAGGAAGACGCAGAGGGCAAAAGCTCCTTGTCCAGGAACTGGTGAGAGGGAAATTGGGCTAAGATGAAGAAAATTAGAGAACCTTAAAATAGGTGTCAAGCAAGTCTTAATTATTCTGTGAAATTCAGGGCGAAACTCTGACAGTGTTCTATTTTACTCTCCCCCTTCCTTCCCCGCCCCCGTCCCTCATCAAGGCGTTTTCTAGGTATCAAAAACTCTAGCACGTTCAGAGACTTGGCTCCAAGGTTAAGAAGGAAATGCTACACTATACTTTTATATAATAAAGTTCAGCTATATCTCAAACTCTATTTCCTTTTTAATTACAATTTTCTTACCTGAGCCTCAAGTGATTCTAATGTTACCATTAACCCTGGAGGCCCGAGTTATTTTATGTTCAGCGACAAGTATTGGAAGTGTAGTTTCTACATGGGCAATTTCTCCCCTCCGTGAACTTTAGCCAAGTGGATAGCATCCGACCAAAGTTCTTACTTACTCATGCCCTGTACGGAGACAAATGCCTTAGGGAAAGCTTAGAAATTTGAAATAAACTGAAGATTATATTGCTTCTGAAATACTTGGGCACTGTGGAATTAGAAAACAGACAGAATTTTAAGGTGAGGGATGTTGTAAAACTGGGTTTTTTAGAAAAGATACTCTAGTGCCTGTTTTAAGTTTTAAACTTTCATTTGAGATGAAGTTTATTTGGAAAGCATTATTAAGGAGGGTAATTAAAAAGAGATGGAGGCTGAACTATTGGGGAAAACGTATATATATATTTAAAGAAAGAGGATCATTTATAAACCTTAAGAGTATTGGTTATCAATTGTCCCCTACCTCATTGTTTATGGACAGGATGGCAAGCATGTGACTTAAATATTCCCATACCAGCCCTTCCTCCCTGGCAGATATTGTCAAGCCTATCAAAGCACTGCTTTGGTTTGCACCAGGTAGTGCTGGCTAGATCATTCAATGGATTTTCCCTTCTTCCTAGGCACATAGCTAGACTTCATGTCCCCACCTCCATGTGGTCGGGAATCATCAGTTCTGATCATCAACATGTAGTAGAGAAGATGCAAACTCCATTTAGACATGGCACCCCAAATACCTCTTATATGTGATTCTTCCTGCTGGTTGGAATGGAGATGATTCCCAATGTGGATTAATTGATTTTAGAAAATGTTACTGGAAGGCACTGCTGCTATAACAACAATGACAACAACAACAAAACTGAAAACAGTTTAGTAGCAGGTGGTGCAAAAATTGATAATTGAGGCTGTAAAACTAGAGATCCTACTGTACAGCAAAAATATCTCAGCAAATTGCTGTCTAAGATAACTGAAACACACTTTACCTGTTGAGTGAGTAGTTCCAGGGAAAGAGATTGGAAAGAGCTGCAGTGTTGGACCCTATTGGCAAGTTTTAGCAAGCTATTTAAGAATAAGATAAGGATGAAAATGGAGGGCAAGACATCAAGGCCCTAACATATTTGGAGACCCAGCCACTTCTGGACCCTGTATATTATAAGACTGAAAAGGTCTACAGTGATAAAAATCTAATTTCACTTCTCAGGATATCAGGGCTGTTACATTTGCATCTCTCTTTTCAGGTAGCCTTGATATGACCTGTTTTAGAGATCAAGACAGTGAGTGGGGAGAGAGAAAGGTTCTCTTGGGAAGTGATAGGATTTGAGCTACTGTGAGGTCTCTGTACAGCTTCAGTCAACCTCTTGGGGTATTGCGCAGTAAGTATGAATCTTCATTAGCTCTACTTCACGAACTTCTCCTTTTGCCTCACCACAGAACTTATTTTTTTCATTTCCCTTTAACTCCCTTCTCTAGTCTCTTATGCTCTCATTACAGCAAGAAAAAAAAAGTGGTCTTTCTCCCAAAATCCAAAACCATTTATTTTTTTACAACACATTTTAGAATTGTATTTGGTTTTCACATATTTATTTTTGGCACTGGGGATTGAACTCAGGGGCATTCTACTTCTGATCCACACCCCCAGCCCCCATTATTTTCTATTTTGAAACAGGGTATCTCTAAATTGCTGAGGCTGTCCTTGAACCTGCAATCTTCCTATCTCAGCCTCACAAGTACTGGGATTACAGGTGTGCACAATATTCAAATGTGTAGACCATGTGCTAATCTTCTTGTCTAGGCATAAGCCTCTTTAAATCATGGCCTATACCCTATGTCTTTCAAATCTTCTAAAGCTCCAAAATACTTAGACTACAGCTTAATATGATTTTGATGCATTCAAGTGGTCTTTGCTGTTTCTCTTATATGTAATTAGTAACTTACTTGTTCCTACCACCTACTTCTTAAGTCTTCAGGGGCTCCCTGTTTCCTGAAGCTCTATGACAAAAATACACATCCTTGACCTCAGGTTCCATGCTTTCTCAATTCCTCACCTCCCCTCATCTATTGCTGCTAAAAATGAACCATCTTTCTCATTCAGAATAATAGAAATTTAGAGCCAATCTAGTCAAATGCTTCCTTTTTTCTTCCTGCCTTCCCATTTCTGTCTGCATTCTCACTGCGGTACTCCAAAACACCTGACAACCACAATTTCGAGGAAGGAACATTTATTTGCTCATAGTTGTGGAGATTTCAGGCCTTGGTCCATGTTAGTATGGGTGAAATCTATGGAGCTCAGAGTAGGGTGGTGGGAAGCAGAGAGAGAGAGTGAGCAAGCGAGCACAAGGACTCTGCTCTCAAATTATGGAGGCTGAGGCAAGGGAGAGCCCTAGGGGAGATGGAACCATATTTAATCCCCAAGGTCACACCACCAGGGACCCCTCCTCAGCAACCAAGCCCACCTTCAACATGGCTGCTTTGTCTCCAGGAGGGCTCGGGGAATATTCTGAATCCAAACCATAAAGCTCCCCTTTCTTCCTTTCCTTCTTTCCTTTCCTTTCTTTCCTCCCTCCCTACTTTTGTCCCTTCTTCCCTTCCTTCATTGTTTCTTTCTCCTTCTCTCCCTATTTTCCCACCATTTTCTTTTCTTACTTTTTTTCCTTTTTTATGTGTATGAGAAAACTGAATCTTAAAAATGGCAGAGTGCTTGGCCAGCATCACACTGTGATTAGTCAAAACCCATATTTTCTAATTCTCTGCTAAACAGTCCTTTTGCTATTTCCTATATGCATCTCATGTTAACACACACTTGAAACCTTCAAGTGTAGTCTTTTCTTTATACTTGGTAATTGTTTAGAAGATAAAACTTGCCTTTTTATTTATTTTACGATGCACAGATCTTGTATATTTTGATTATTCAGATATTACAATACTAAAAACATATAGACCCAAATCATTTGTCTCTCATTCCTATGTAAACTTAGGAATTTATTTGTAAAATCCAGTAGACAATTCTGAAAAGATATGATTAAAACATACTTCCTGTTTTATTTTTCTCAGCTTCAGTGAAGTGTAATTGATGAATAAAAATTATTTATATTCAAAGTATAAGCCGGGCGTGGTGGCGCACGCTTGTAATCCCAGTACTTTGGGAGGCAGAGACCAGAAGATCCGGGTTCGTGGCCAGCCTCAGCTCTCTCTCTCTCTCTCTCTCTCTGTCTGTCTCTCTCTCTACTTAGTGAGGCCCTCCGCAACTTCATGAGACCCGGTTTCAAAATAAAGTATAAAA
>PVJS01014974.1:0-39554 GCA_004027185.1 Glis glis | reverse complement strand
TCACCTCCTTATCACTGACCCCTCGGTCCACTGTAATCTGGCCTCTTTTTTTTTTTTTTTTTTTTTTGCGGTACCGGGGATTGAACCCAGGGGCATTTTACCTCTGCCCCGGCCCTATTTTTTTATACTTTATTTTGAAACCGGGTCTCATGAAGTTGCAGAGGGCCTCACTAGGTAGAGAGAGAGAGAGACAGAGAGACAGGGAGGGAGAGAGAGAGAGAGAGAGAGAGAGAGAGAGAGCGAGCGAGCTGAGGCTGGCCGCGAACGCGGATACTCTGGTCTCCGCCTCCCAAAGTACTGGGATTACAAGCGTGCGCCACCACGCCCGGCTCCCGTAATCTGGCTTCTTTTTATGTGGTGCATGTAGTGTTCAATGCTACTAATAACCATAGATTTATAGGCCCGGGTATGTGAGAATTCCTTCCTAAGTATCATGTCTCCTTTCTGTCTGATTCCCAAAAGAGATGCACGTAAAAACAAACAAGAACAACAACAAAGAAAACAGAAAATAGAAAATTCAAGCTTCTCTTTAGCATGAATTAATCAAGTGCTTGATATTTGCTTCTGGTATAAATTGGAGGATGTAATGTGGTTTTAAGTCCTGAACAGAGTCTATGGACCTAGCCCGCCATCACTGTACTGACCAAGAAGCCCATCCCTGAGGCCTCTGCTGTGGATGAGAAGAGGCAAGGCAGACAGCGGCTCCTCTCCTAGACCTGGCCTTTCGCTCTTCTGCAACAGAAACAAAAAAGAGCCAAGAAAACCATTTCTGGAAGGATGACCTTTTGGCCTAGTGGAGCTTCCTTGGAAATGTATATAAACCTCTTGGAAATGCAGTCACCAAGGAAATGGGACCCTGTCTCCCAGTCTCTGTGGGTCAGTAGAGCCCAGCCTCCAAAACAGCCCTGAACACAGATCCAGATCGCCTGAGCACATCTCCTGGCCTCCCCTGACGTCCCAGTACTTCTTCACCAGCTCATTCCAGTGCTTAGAAACTCTCCACTTTTATCTAAGCAGAGTTGAGTTCATTCTCTCTCCCCTGTTGCAACAGCCTTGGAAAAAGTCTCCTTTAACCCTGTCCACTGCAATTTTTCTTTGCCAGTTGTACTTAACAAAACCGAGTCTTAAGTGAATTTGTTTTAATGTTAGGTAAATAAAACATTGATTTTAAAGTGGTAGGGGCCCACCACTACCAGTAATTAGCAAAAGAAAAAAGAGAAAAAGAAAATCTTTATAATACATACTAATAAATATACTCATAGCAGCCTAAGGTCAAAACTTATAAAGTGTTGTCCAGTATAAATTACTGAGTGCAGTACTAGCTTAGATATCATTTTGGAGACAGAGAACTCTGAAGCATGAAATTAAGCACTTACCCCAAGTTTAAGAGGACTGATATTGCTTTGTATTTTCAAAGTTCCTTTTTTGACCTGTTGTACTTTTTGATCTTGCTGATGAAGCCGGTTTCTAACCAGTAGATAGAGTGCAAGGGTGCAGCACAGCACACCTGCAGTGGTTCTCAGTCTCCTCCCAAGAACATTTTGACATCCCCAGGGCCTTATTTTACTTAATATCTAGTAAGTTTGATGGTCTACAGGAAAAGCCAGAAATGTGTTTTAAAGCTGCCGAGATAACTGAATGTGAGGGCAATTTCTAGACACAGTTTTTTTTTTTTTTCAAACCTTCACAGGCATAGACATCATCAAAGGATCATGTGGAAATGTAGATTCTGTTTGAGTGTCTGGGGTGGATCTGAGTCTGCACTTCTAAGAAGCCCCAGGGGTAGAGGCCCTGGGATCTCATTTGAGTAACAAAGGTCTCCAGGTTCAGTAGTTTTTGGCCATGGCTGGCCATCTGGTATACCTGGAGAAAGCAAAATAACCTTCATGTGTTGGTTCATTGCCAGACATGCTGCTATTACTTGGTGTGGTGTGCATCCTGGGTATTGGGGTAGCCAAGCTTTGTGTCTTCGCTTGAAAACCAAGATCCCCACCCTTCTCATGAAGACCTAGAACTGAGGAAGGTCCCAGGAACTGAAGACAATTGCAGCAGGTAAGGACTTGTCCCAGAGACCAGACATTATTTGACATTCCTGAATTGTGCCTCAGGATGGTACATGGGTGGTTCCTTTGGAGGAGGGTGCCCACTTCTGTAGTGAGAAGAGAGGAGAGAGGCCCATTTTGCAGAGTTTTGAATTGGCAGGTGAGGAAGGGGAGGCCTCACCTGAAAGATTCCAGTAAACACCAGAAGCAAGTCTCTGGAAGAAGGCACCCCCGTTGGCTCCCAATCAGCACTGTGGTATGCTGGGGCTGAGAGCTCACCATCCACAGGTCATCATCAACCTTTCTCAGCCTTCCAACCTGACCCTGAAGGCCCTGCGGACTCAGCTTGCGGCACCCTAAGGTAGGATGTGCAGCAACTCTGAACCCTGTAGCTGCTTCAGGAGCCACAGCAACCAGTCCACATGTATGCACAAACCCACCACTCTGATGCGGACACTGAAAATTAATAGCCTCAGAGGAACATGAAACCAGGAACTTGGTTTCTATGGTCTGATGGCTATAGGCCAGAGATCCTCGGTCCACAGGGGGCACCACACAACCTGGAGCCCTTTTCTTCCAGAGTTGACAGACAGCATTCTAGACACTGTGCATACATTATCTAAGCCAGCCATACAAGTATACTAGGTGATAGCACTACCGCCTTTTTGCACATGTGGGAACCAAGCACAAAGATGTTCCATCACTTCCCAAGGTCATGCGAGGTCACATGACTGGCTGTACCAAGACAGCTGTCTCCACAAGCTCTCCTTTAATTACCGTGACCTCATGCCTCGTGATCATGCTGCCCCTCCCTCTAGAAGTCTAGTCATTTCCAAGAGTGTCTATTACATATGCAAATTGCTAACAATGGCAGTTCTCTCAAGACTGCATCCATGGAAGCTGATTGCAACCCTCAGGGTGGTGTTTCAGTCACCCTACCTGGGACCGACAAGAACATCAGAGTTTTCTGGGGCTCATTTGTCTGTAACAGCTGCAGCTCCATATGTTAAGTGAATTTGGGTCGGATTGTTCTCGTGTGAACACCGAGTGCTAAAAACAGTGTAATTGGAAGCTAGAGTTAATTACGAAGACTTGAAAATTTTTAGAAACCAATGCTGGGGAAAAAAAAATGTGTTCTTAAAAAAAAAAGACATTTGTGTTTATTGTTAGTTGGCTCTAACTTACCAAATTCCTCATCTGCGCCAAGAAATAAATTTTGGGTAATAATATACAATTGCTTTATAAATGGGATTGTAATAAATGATTTTTCAGAGTCAAAATAATCTAGATTAATGTACTCTGCTCACATACAAGTCATAATTAGTGAGTGAAGCATTCAAGTTCTCACAAGCAACCTAAAATCACTCATTTTTCATGGTAGAATTATGAATTGGAAGGAATATTAGATTTTGTATATTATGAATTGGAAGGAATATTAGATTTTGTATATTCTACTTCCCTTTTTCCAGCCAGGCAAACGACAGAACTGAAAAAAATTTAACCTCTTTTAGTTTACAGATAAAGAAGTCAGTCAGGACTAGGAAGCCAAGTAATTGACTCAAGGCCACACCACTTTTCGGCCGCAGTAGCAGAGAGGGTTAGGATAAAGATGGTGGGGAGGTTTCAATGCCAGCCTCATCTTAAAAGTTAGCATCAGGCTGGGCATGGTGGTACATACCTGTAATCCTAGCACTTGGGAGGCTGAGACAGAAGGTTCATGGGTTCTAGGATGGCCTCAGCAATTTAGTGAGGCTCTCAGCAACTTAGTGAGACCCTGTTTCAAAACCAAAAAATGAAAAGGGCTGGGGGTGTAGCTTGGAGGTGGAATGACCCTGGTTTCAATCCCCAGTACCAAAAAAATAAAATTAGCAGTGGTCACAGGGAACAGCTGTTGAGTGGAGGGCTCTGAGCACAGGTCCTCTGGACCTGCTGTGGTCAGTGGTTGGTAATGTCTGCCGTGTGCTGGAGGGACAACTGAGCCACAGACCAGCCACGTCATTGACCCTTCTGGAGAGGAGAGGCTTGTGGCCTGCGGACAGTGTGTCACTGTCAACAGGTATGCTGCTGAACAAAATCAAAACATAAACCTTGTTTTGCTTACACTGATTACAAAACAATACCCATGTGAATGAAACCCAGATTTTATATTTAAAAAGCAGACTTTAAAATTATGAAAACATTTCTTATTAGTAGTGAGTTACCTAAGGTTTTTCTCAGAGTGGAAATATTAAAATAAGTGATGTCAATGGCTTTTTAAAAAATGTTTGAACTCCTAATGAAACATTCTCCTGGCACAAAGCACGCTGTTATATTTCAATAATATCCTTGGATTTTGTGTGTGTGTTTGTGTGTGTGTAGGGGGGGTACTAGGGATTGAACCCAGAGCATTCTACCTCTGGGCTACACCCCCAGCCCTATTTTTCATTCTTTATTTTGAAACAGGGTCTCACTAAGTTGCAGAGGGCCTCACTAAGCAGCTGAGGCTGGCTTCGAACCTGTGATCTTCCTGTCTCAGCCTCCCAAGTACTGGGATTACAAGCGTGCACCACCACGCCCAACTTATTTAGTTATTTTGAAACAGGGTTTCACTAGGTTGATGAGAGTCTCACTACTTGCTGAAGCTGGCCTTAAACCTGTAATCCTCCTGTCTCAGCCTCCCAAGTACTGGGACTACAAGCATGCGCCACCACACCCGGCTCCTTGGATCTTAAATAACTACAATACAAATGAAAGGTTTCGTGGGTTATTATTTCAAATGGATAATTCCATTCTCTATTTTAAATTTAACAAAAATCAGTGTAACTTCACATATCACATGATAGAGAGGAGAGGGACCTAACCAGATTACTAGTCACTAGCCTTCTGTAGAAAAATGAACAAAGTAAAACAGAAAAATAGTACACCACACAGTGAGCAACAGCCTCCTACTGAGGTACTTAGAAGGATGTAAATGAGTTTTTAAAAACTAGGAAACTAGATTCATTTCATAAGTGAATTGCATTAAATCACAGCACTGAATATGAGGATGTGTGATTCTAGAATAAAATGACTCCAATATTTTCATATGATTCCACAAATAGCTGCTCTATAATAGTCTACTGAGCTCAGCATAAAACAGAAATATCTAACAGCCAGAAAATTAAAATTATCTATGAAGAACAAGTAAATATTTTATAGCAAAAATAAATCACAGAAGTAAAGTGGACATGTATGCACAACACATGATTATTATGGTTTAAAAGAGCTTTTGGGAAATATTGTGGCATTATAATATTTCAGTACATCATTTAATATAAATGTCAATGCCTTTTAAGGCTCACCTCTATTATGCTGATTTTAATAAAATTTTTCTGAAATGTGGTGTTTTTGTCTTTAGTTTAATGAACCTTGCTTCTATACTAAAGCCACAAACACTGCCCAAATATAGGTATACATTTGATATCCAATTTTCTGACTCATATTGTCTAACCACTGTAGTTCGCTGGAAGGGAATTTGTCCTCCCATTAAAGTAATTGCTATAGAAACGATTCAGCTGAGAAGCATAAAAGGACACTTTTGTTCATAGCCTTAGCAATTCCACCCAGGAGGATTGCCCCAGAGCCCCAGGGACAGGCTTCGGAGGAAATCTGGAGACAGATGGTCCCCGTGTTGGCGCGTTGGCCTTCCTTCTCAAGCAAACGCCATTGCACATCTGAGAATGCAGAGGAGGACAGCCAGATAATCCATGCAGATTTTCTAAAAGGTGGAGTTTCCTGGAAATATCGGGATTTTGATCATACCCAATGGAGCCCTTAGCATGCTAATCTGTTCAACAAAAATTAAGGGCAAACTATTCCCAAGCCAACTTTAGGATGTGTGTAAATGACATATTTACAACATCTGGCTGTGAAGTTTACACTACTTTCCTTAATGCATATGCTGTGAGCGTGTTGAGTAGGGTGGGACTTAACTCATTGATAACCAATTACCACTGACCACTCCCCATAGAGTGCAGGGGCAAAAAAACCTAAACGTGAAAAACATAGATGGTACATTTCATTTCTTTAAATAAGGTTGGGTTGCATGGAGTCACTCTCTCCTACACCCACAAGCATGGAATTCCTGGTCAAAATATCCATTCTCCATATTTCAACTGTCTCTAAAATAGCTACTCAAAGACAACAACAGCAACAAAAACATAAATCCTCAACAATGATCCTTCTCACTTAATAAATTGATTAGGTGAGCAATAAGTCTTCACAATTATTAAAATAGATGTGGACACCTGGGACAACCGACCAAAACTCACATCAAATTCAGGACTTGATTTACACCAATGGCTTCAGTCCCACCCTCTCCCAAACTTTTAGGAAACAAGCAAATCTCAAGTTCAAGAACCAAGCTCAGAAGCCTGGGTGTCAAGCATTGAATAACTGTTGGAGAAGGCTCTCCTTTTCAGATAGAACTTAACGATAATCCTTAAGATGTTCCTTTAGAAATTAAAAAATCTTGCAAGATGCACAGCAGCCCAGAGAAGGCTAGTGATTTAAACTGTTGTTTCTGTCTGGAGATTCGGGATAATAGGACAGTTGATGTTGAGAAAATGCCACCAGAGATTAAAGCATGATGAATTCCGAACACTTGAGCCATTTTGGTGATATGGACAAGTTCATCCTAAAAATTATACAGAAAAGCATACAAAGAAACTATAATGGTTAAAACAACTTAGAGAAGAAAATGGAAGGTTCATACTGCTCAATTGTAACATACTGCTCAATTGGAGCTGCAGCAATCAGGAATATGTGATATCAGTAAAGAAACAGATACATCCATCAATCAATGAAACAAAGCAGAGACCCAGGCAGTTCAATGAAGGAAGGAGAACCTTTTCAATAAGAAGCAATGGACGAATTATAAATCTATGTACAAACAAACAAGCAAACAAAATGAGCCTCAACAAAAAGTTGAGGTTAACAATGAACAAATGAACCTCGCCTTTTTTTTTTTCTTTTGCGGTACTGGGGATTGAACCCAGGAGCATTCTACCTCCAAGCTACAACCCCAGCCCTATTTTTCATTCTTTATTCTGAAACAGGGTTTCACTATGTTGCAGAAGGCCTCACTAAGTAGCTGAGGCTGGCTGTGAACCCGAATCCTTTGATCTCAGCCTCCCAAGTACTAGGATTACAAGCGTGTGCCACCATGCCCAGCTGAGCCTCACCTTTCTCTCTCTCTCTCTCTCTCTCTCTCTCACACACACACACACCCTTACAATGGATGAAAGCATTAAATGAAAGGTAAAACTATTATTTTTTTAGAAAAATACACAGAGAAAAACTTTATGACATTGTGGTAAGCAAAGGATTCTTAAATATAACACTAAAAGTATAAGAGATAAAGGAAAAATAACTTGGACTTTATAAAATTAAAAATCTTTACTCTGTGAAATATATGGTTAAATAAAGGAAAAAACAGGCTATGGATTAGAAGAAAATATTTACAAATTGCAAATGTACTAAAGGACGTTCATTCAGAATATTGAAAAAGTTCTCTAAACTTCAGGGTAAGAAAATAATCCAATTAAAATGGGAAACTATCTGAACAGGCACTTGCATAATATATAAACACATTCAAAGATGCTTAATCTTCCTAAATATAATGTAAATGTTAAATAAAAGTATAATTGGATAGTACTATATGTCTATTAGAATGGCAAAACTTTAAATGAATGAATGAATGAATGAATGATAAATAAATGACCATCACAAATGCTGGTGAAGATTCAGAGCAACTGGAAAGCTCATACACTCCTGGGAATACAAAATGGCATGGCCACTTTCTAAAAAACAGTATGCAAATTTCTTATAAAATTAAATGCACGCACATCCTACAGATGGAATATCAATCTTAGGAATTCATTCTAAAGAAATGAAGCTGTATGTTCACACAAAACCTTGGACACACATGTTTAGAACACTTCTATTCTTAGTAACCAGTCTCCCCCTAAAAAACTCCAATTGTCCCTCAGTCCTTGAATCAATGAATATATGCACAGACTGTGGTACATCAGAGGATGGAATAGTATTCACCAATAAAAAGGCATTGACTAATGATATATTCAACAACATAAATGAATCTTAAAGGCAAATAATGATTGAGTGAAAGAACTCAGTCCTAAAGGATTCCACACTAACGGGTTTCATTTGTACGCCATGCTGGAAAAAGAGAAACTACGGGGGCAGACAGCTAAGTAGAAGTTGCCAGGCATTGGAGTGGGGACATTTTGTCTGTCGAGGAGGAATACCAGTGAGTTTTGGGGACTGAGAGAAGCACCCCGTATCCTGATCATGGTGTTTGTACAAATCTACCTATGCGTTAACATTCATGGAAGTATACATATAAAGAAGGAAATTTAATTTTTTTGCAAATCATAAAAGAAAACTCGATAACCAAATCAGATTTCTAGTGTCTTACTGAATTGGCCAATGGTTTGCTGATTTAGGAGCAGAATAACCGAGTGGAGTTTCCCAGACAACCCCGCAACTGACGCTGGTGATACCCACAAGTGACATCAATATCACCTTATCACAGAGTGAAAAAAGTTCTCATTTTAGTTATTTTTAGAATCATGAGATAATGTGGAGGCAAATATCTAAGTTTGATGCTAAAATGTGTTAGAATCTGCTAAGGTTTGTCCCCCACCCCCATTCACATGTTGAGTTCCTAATCCCTGATGTGATAGTATGGGAGGTGGGGCTCTGGGAGCCCTAAGATCTTGATGGCAGAGACCTCAGGATGGAATTAGTGTCCTTATAAGAAGAGACACGAGAGGGAAGCTCCCTCTCTCCACCACGTGAGAACACAGCAGCCACAGAGATGGTTGTCTACAAGCCAAAAAGAAGACCCTCACCAGAACCCAGATCTTGGATTTCCAGCCTCCAGAACTGTGAGAAATCAATTATTTTGTTTAATGCACCTCGTCTGTGCTATTCTTGCTGTAGTAGTCCAAGCTGACCGTGACGAAATTCTACTCTGTAAGAGAGAGAAGAATCTAGACTTAGAGCCATGGCTGACGACAGCCTCCAGCTACAACTAAGTAAAGAGATCTTATGTGATGCTTCCAGTTTACCTGATGCGCAAGAAAGGACTTCAGGCAATCTGGAAGGTGTGCCAAGGGGTGACACCTGGGAACGGGTCTAGGAGTCACCTCTCTCACAGGAAACACCTGTAAAATGTAATACATAGCTCACTTTTACAACAACATTGATACTGAGCTTCACAGGAGGGAAATGAGGTGCCTAGAAACCCCCGAACATAGACAGCAGGGACGTCCTGACCCACATCTTCCTTCAGTAGCCAAGTGAAGTCAATATTCTGTTTACTACTCCTCGACTTTCTCGCTGTTCCTCTCTCCCCCATTCAATTGGCCTCCAGAAAGAGAAATGCCCTCTCCGGGATCAATGTAACAACCTGGAACCCCTGCCCAAATGAAGAATATGCTCTCCTTTCCCAATCAGATATCACTGAAAACAAAGGAAGTAACTCTCAGGACATGAGAAGGGAGAGATGTGTGTGTGGTCCATCTGAGGACAACGGTCTGATCAAGTATTGGAAGTCAGAAAGTAGAAAGAGGAGAAGGGATTGGTGAACCATGCAGGAGAATGGTCTCAGAGGACAGAGGCAGGGGCCTGGCTGTTGGATAGACCCCAGAGAGGGTCTTAGGCAGGAGAAGATGCAGCGGGAGAAGACAGTCAATACCCTCCCCTCAAAGCCGCCTCCCAAGGAATGCGTGTGTCCAGGTAACTCCTAAAGCATAAGCAAAATAAAACAACAAACTCCAGGAGTCATTCCCTGATGACACCATCGGGGGAAGACAAGGACACTGGAAATGGTTTTGGGATCCCAGCTAGAAGCCCACTCATTACTCATATTTAGGGATCTCTGACTCATCCGGGGGAACTTTCCTAATCATGGCAGAGTGAATCCTGCCAGTTAATAGGCCCATCAACACCTATAAATTCCTATTCTCCTTTTCTATCATCTTTGTCTTAAATGGGAGCCACTGAAGTACAAGTCAGTTGAAGAACCATTGTGCTCTGAAGAATAAAATCCATTAAATAAACAAACAAACAAACAAAATGACCCAGGGAGAAAGCTCAAGGAACAGAAAATAACAGCAAAAGATGGTAATTAGGAGAAGCATCCAAATTCAAGAAATAAAAGAGGAGGAAGAAAATTAGCAGGAAAAGATAATGACAAAGACTATCAATACAAGAGGTACAAATTATGATTTATAGTAATTTTTAAAAACAAGGGACAAAAATAGTAAGGAATAATGCTTATAGTTTCCAAAAGTGAAGGATAGAAGAATTAAAATAAGAAGTGCCACAGGAAATTTGAAAAGACTTTGCAGCAGAAAATGGCTAGATTCATCATTACCCAGTGATTCCTTTTCTCCTGGGACATACCAGGAGATCGTGTGTACTCGTATTCCCCAGGCACTCAGGTGTGTCTCCCTATCTCCATCTTCACTTCTGCCTGCATCTCTCTATCTCTAACTCTATCTGTATTTCTAACTCTCTCTCTATCTTCATCATCTCCAGCTGCATCGTTTCTATCTCTTCTTCCATCTCCATTAGCTCTGTCTCCATCTCCCTTTGCTGCCAGAGTAGGAATGACCCATTTAGACCCTGTGTGATAGTTGGTCTGGTTTGTCGACTTGACCCACCTAAGATCATGTGACTTTGGTTGTGTAACAGCAGATTGAACCAGAAGTCCTGCCCTAAATGTGGGTAGCAGGGTTCTGATAGATGCAGGACTTAGATAAAAGAAGGAGAAAGCACGTAGAGGGAGCCGCGACTCTTCCTGAAGAAAACGCATCTGCTCTCGTCTGAGATCATCGGTCTCCAACTCTGCCGTTTCCTTGAAGAGCTTCTTGATCTTCTGCTCTCGTCTGAGATCGTCGGCCTCCAGCCTTCGAGCTGAAACTTCACCATCATTTCTCCGAAGAGCTTCCTTATCTTCACATCTTGGACTGGACTGAATTGGTGGTTGCTTCAATCCTAAGACTCCAGCTCTTAGACCGCCCGACCAGCGACTGATTCCTCTGATTCTTCACGTGCAGTTGAAACTCAGGACTACATTGTGAGCCGATCTAATAAATCCCTTTTTCATATACTCATTCTGTGAATTCTGTTAATCTAGTGAACCCTGACCAATACACCCTGAGAACTTTAGAAATGGTGGAAGCATTTGAATAAAAGAACTTGGGTTCATGACTGACTGTGAAGAGCCACAGCCGCCCACTACTAAGCCAATAGAGTGAAAAATAAATAAAACTTTGTTTTGTTCAGCTGAGGTTAAGGGGCTTTTTATGGGAAGATCATACACTTGAACTAAAAATAGAAATTGGCACCTTGACTTGAGCTGCTGCTATAATAAAAATCTAAAATATGTGGCCTTGGTATGGTAATAAGGTGTGGTGGTCAGCCAAAAAATGTTCAGGGACAATTTCAGGAAATTCATGGTATGCAATGGGAAAACATTTGGTTAAAATGCAGCTTGTATATTTATATAGCATAGACATAAGTGAAAGGTTAGAATACAGAATGTAAAAATGGATGTTGGTCCAGTAGAGTGTGCTTAACCACATATCATAAGAAGGAAACTTAATATGAATGAGCCTGGTAGACATTATGTTAAATGAAATAAGCCAGGCACATAAAGGTAAATATTGCATGTTCTCACTCATGTGGAAGCTAAAGGGTATTGATTTCATTGAAATAGAAATTATAGTTATTACCAGAGACTGGGAGGGTTTGGAGGGGTAAGGAGGATAGGGAGAAATTGGTTAATGAGTAAAAAGTTAGGGATAGAAGGATTAAGTTCTAGTGTCTCTAGCACAGGAGAGTGACTATAACAATAATTCACTGTATATTTCAAAATAGGTAGAATTATGAATGTCTTCAATACAAGGAAATGATATATTCTTAAGATGATGGGTGTACTAATTACCCTAATTTGATCATCATACACTGATACATGTATGGAAATATCACACACTGTACCCCATACATATGTACAATCACTGTGTGTCAATTTAAAAATAAAAATAAAGCCGGGTGTGGTGGTGCACACTTGTAATCCCAGTACTTGGGAGGCGGAGACCGGAGGATCCGGGTTCGCGGCCAGCCTCAGCTACTTAGTGAGGCCCTCCACAACTTCATGAGACCTGGTTTCAAAATAAAGTATAAAAAATAGGGCCGGGGGTGTATCTCAGAGGTAAAACGCCCCTGGGTTCAATCCTCGGTACCACAAAAAAAAAATAATAAATAAATAAATAAATAAATAAAAAATAAAAATTAATAACAAAAGCATACACTCCTCCAGTATCCATATGAGAGAAAGATAAATAAATAAATTGTGGAAACTGCATGGAGAAATTATAGAAATAAGGAAATTCCATAAAAATTATGGTCTTGAAGGGTTAGAGAAGCTCAGTTTCTTGAACCAAATACTAGGAAAATAAAGAAGGAAAAATTTAAAAAGAATATTATCTGAAGGTCCATTTGCAGTAGGATGAGTAAATAAATAAATGATGATGTTCTCAAATAGTTGGAAATTGAATGCAATGAAGAGGACTAAGTACTACCACTGACAGCAGGAGTAAGGGCTGCTGGTAACGTTTTGGATCTAAATAAGAGGAATATGACCTACATATAATTTAAAATGCTTAGTAGCCACATATTTTAAATGCAATAAACAAATAAATAAAATAAAAATAATACTCCATGAAATCGTTATAAAACATACTGACATATTTTACATTATCGGTACTCTCTTTGCAACCAGAGTGTATTTTATATTTATAGCCCATTTAAATTTAGACCCTACTGTTCAACAGAACTTCTTGATCTATATTTAGATTTTTATCAATTTACAAAGTAGATTCACATCCTTGTTTCAAATGTACTTAAAAATTACCCCCAGAATGTACCAATTATCGCTCTCTGTCTGTGCAGTGTAAACACTGAGCAGCCACAGGTGTGGGGCATCACAGCTTTGGCCCACGGTGGTGCCTGATGATGCCACCCAGGGCCCTGTGCATGCTGAACATGAGCTCTACACAAGTCACACCTGGCCTCCTTTATCACGGGACCATGGCTTGACCCACGTGGTGACCACATGAGTCTGTTCACTTTATACTAATTCACCCTGGACATTTATAATTTGTGCATGTTCTTATTCATAAATGTTACTCATCAATTAAAAAAAATAATTTCTTTGGGGAATATGACTGAAAGTGAGAACATTGTAACAACCTCACGTTCTTAAACTTCTGCACTATTTGTTTTCTTTTTTACTTAATTTGAAAGGACCATTTTTTTACTTTTAATATACTATTATTGGTGCATTGTAATTATACATCATAATGAGGTTCAGGTGATTGAAAATACATGCACACAGCACTTGGAGTGCTTCCCCACCCCTTCCCCATACATGTTATAGAGGCTGAGATTGGCATTGATGGCTCCTTAGACCCACATAGAATTATTTGAACTGTCCTCATCATCAAGTCTCCTCCCCTCCTTCCCCTACATTCCCTTCTTTACTCCACTGGAGTTCCTCCTCTTTTATCTGAAGTCCCTTTTGTCTCCCAATTTCTCTCTAGCTTCCACATCTGAGAGAAAACATATAGCTCTTGACTTTCTGAGACTGGTTGATCTCATTCAGCATAATATTCTCCAGTTCCATCCATTCTCCTGCAAATGACATAATTTGCAAATAACACTATTTGCTTTCTTAAGCATATGGATAAGTTGCTTGACATTTTCTTGATTATATATAAAAAGCTCAAGCATTCAAGATTTTCAAGTTTTTGCTGTATTCCTAGTAATAAGATGAATTCAATCCACTAATTGAGGCTTCCTTTGGGAGCCATAACTGCCCCGAAGTTAATTTGCCTGATGAAGCCAGCCATGATGGGAAAACTTACCTTAATGATTCAGTGGTTTTATGATGATAGATATTTACACTATGTATGCAAAAGGCTTTTGAGAACATAATAGCTACTCTTGTTTTCTGTTTTAGGGTATTTCTCAAGAGTAAGTGTATTTAATCCTCACAATAACCTTACGCATTCATGACTAGCATAATTCCCATTTCCCTCAAGAAGAAACTGAGAGAGAAAGGTGATGTAATTTCAAACATCTGGAAGGTGGCTTGAGGGTTCCAGCCCAGTCACTGGTATCATATTAGCTTTTTACCCCTGTGACCAAAATACCCAACAAGAACAATTAAAGGAGGAATGGTTTATTTGGCTCATGGTTTCAGAGGTTCAGTCCAAAGGCAGCCAGCTCCAAGGCAGAAACAATGTGGCAGCAGGGCATGATGGTGGGAAGCTGCTCAGCTCATGGCAGCCAAGAAGCAGAGACAGACAGACAGACAGACAGACAGACAGACAGGAAGGGGCCATGGACAAATAGAGTCCTCAAGGCCAAACCCCGGTGACCCATCTCCTCCAGGCACACCCCACTTCTGAACCTTCCTGCATTGGGGAAAATGCTTTCAACACATGAACTTTTGGTGGAACATTTTAGACTCAAACTACAACAGGTATGAATGGGATGCTACCGTGAAGACAACCCTCCAATTAAACATTTGCCAAATCCCTTCATGGAAATTGTAATATCATATGGGCATGTAGCCTCAAATATCCATTGGCATATTAACATCTTATCCACTTCCTGTAACCATCAGCATAACAAACACAGAAGTAAAGTAAATAAAAATAAGATAATGGCCATTCCTTGCCATGCTCTGTATTCTACTCTGGAATCAACACCAAAGAGACTTCATGGAAGTTCAACCAACAGCACACTCAGGTGCCACAGACTTGCCCTGAGTGTTCTGGCACTTGCTTCCTGTCCCAGCCTGGCTCTTTCTACCTGTCCCATCATGTACCCAGAGCGGCCCCCCACCCTGAGCTTGGCAGGTGTAAGACTTGCTAACACAGAAGCCACGCCCTGACCACGTGTCCTGAGCAGGGCTTCCCACACATCTGCTTCTCCACATGATCACTGGCTTTGATCCTCCTGGGAATCCACATCCGGGAAATCCGAATCTATTTCAGATTTCTTCGGGCTTGTTTTCTGCCCAAGAAGATGGTTGGTCATATTGCTGTTGAACACAACTTGCATTAACTCTATACTTTCAGACTAATTCCTAGAGAAAACCCCAGTAGCTTCCTCCCCTTTGTGCTCGCACGGAATGTTAAAAGAAGGATTTTAATTTACTTATTTTCCTGGCCTTCCCTAGGAGTTATCGGACCAATTGCACAAAAGACAGGACCAGTTCAGTCAAAGTGATAATGATGAGTTAGTAATAAGATTAAATGCACCCCTCCCAAATAAAAAATACCTCAGGGCTCTGAGCCTTCTTCAACTATTGGAATTTGTATTCTCTAACTTTCTAAAATATTTTCATCTGCTTTTTTCAGGACAAAGAGGAATTTTCAGGTGAGAGGATGAGACATAGTAAAGATATGATGGACCTATTACAGTTCAGAAGCTGCATGGCCTTCTTTATGGGGTGAGCATAAATGGTAGACCTCAGCACTTGCTACTATGATTACTGTGTTGTTCGTACTTTTCAAAAATAAACTCAGAGATTAATGATAGCCCCCGCCTGATTTATATCCTAAAATTGACAACCATCTTTGGTCACATTTATCCTGTATTTACACTTTCCATGAATACTGCTGCTGTAATTGATGAACCATGCCAGAGGAAAGAGCAGAGTCCGAGCTGAAATTGCTTTCCCAGAGATCCTAGAGACTTGAATGGCGCTGTGAAACCCCAGCGCTGTCAAGTGGGGCCGCTGCTGTTGATTGCTATGTTGATGAATACGTAGCTCCTGGCTGAGTCCACAAAAATAAACTGGTCCCTTTCAAGCACACTTCCAGAGACTTCCTGGATTCTGTGGCCCCTTGAGTGTTAGGGGAAGCACTTCTTTTCAGAAAACAAAATTTTAAAGCTTCTAATGCAACAAAGGTAGCTTGCCAAATCCTTCCAGAAGTAATTTACTCGCTTTAGTCAGAGCACAATTACAATCAGTAAATTCACATCTAATTCTAAGTTCTACATCTCAATTTGTGTCATGACTGCTCCACTCTAAACTTGGGAATAATGTTTTTAAAAACCCTTCCATATTTAAAAAATGGAAACTTCAGATGTGCTTAGGTAGTGAAATAAATGGCTGTTTCGCTAATTAGATCATTTGTATTTTGAACTGGGTCTTGGGAAAACTCATGCAACTCATGGTGTTTGTCTACAAGACAGCAGCCAGCCACAACTCCTTCATATCTGACTTCAACTCAAACCATCAACTGGTCCCATCACGTTAATTTTATAATCTGTGCCAATTTATTCCAGGAAAGGATACAGTGTTGAGTGAGTGAGGATAGGTCCAAACGTGGCTCCTGAGCTCAGTAGCTGGCCAGCAGCAGCGGCGGTGTCAGGTCAAAGAGGACAGCACCTTGTGGGTGAGGGGATTCCCAGCACCCCACTCATCCTGTGGTTCTCAACCTGGCTACCTAGTGGAACCTCTGGGCTGCTTCATCAAGTGTTAATGCATTCATGCCTGAGTCCCAGGCCCAGTGATTCTACTTGCATTGTTCTGCAGTGTGGTCTGGGCTTTGGAAATTCTAAAATCTTCTGATGTGATTGCAGTGTTCAGCCAGACTGGAGACCCCTGCCTGCCACCCCACCCTCAGAAGTCACACAGCCCTTTCCCATTAGCTTAGCCCTTCGTACGATTTCCACAGCACCCTTGGGAAGTAGAACAAGTCATGGCATCTCCTTTTTGACCGAGTGATAAAGGAGTATCAAGATTTCGCAGCAAGGGTCAAACCTTAGGTCTCAAGGTCTTTGCCTCCCACCAAGTCACACTGGTTCTCCTGTGGGCACGTGGACGGCGAGGGAGGGACATGGCCCCCATCGCATCTTCACTGTAGACTGACAGTCTCCTGTGTATGAAGAGCGAGCTTTGCTTTTTACTCTCAGACTCGTTTGTGTAGTTTCTGTTTTCCTATTTCTTCGCATTTTGTCACCATTGACACTCAGCCCCTAAAAGTTGAGGGCGCGCACGAGAATTCTCGCCCGATGTTACTCCACTTCAAGCCTCTACCTCAGCTCAATACATTAACATTTCAGCAAAACGCCATTAGTAGGAATTAATTCAGAGCAAATATATGGACACTCCACAAGGCGTGTTGCTGTTCTTCATTTTTCTCTTATGTTGACTTGCCTTCTAATTATATAATTTTATAGTTATGCAAACAGTCGCCTAGTGATGTGCTACACTGATGTCACGGTCACCTCCATTTAGAGGTTAAAAATAGTAATGCCAGTGCATTTGTGATTCTAAAATCACAGACTTTTTATTTTAATGGGCTTTCTGGAAGGAAGGTGACATTTCCGACCCACTATAGGGAGGTCACGCCCTGCCCGTTTCCTCAGTGCTGGGAATGGACTTGTGGGCCACCCCATGTGCTTATGTCCTTCACTTCTTTTGCCCTTTGTTAATTTTCGCTCTTTATAATTTGACTTTAAAACTGTAACTCTTGACTTTATATTGTGAATTTACAAGAACTAATGGGTAATTTGGCGCAAGTACATTGTCTTGGGTGACATTATTCCTCACAGCTATAAAAAGTTGAAAATAATTCACATCCCAAAGACTGTCTGTAGTAAGGATTCCATGGGAATGTTTATGTGCAAGTACCCACCACACCGGACTCAGGCCCAGGTCAGCTCATCAAGACTGAATTGCTTGTGTTTGCCATGTGCAATTTACAAATCCACTCAAGGCTTTGTCCTGTTTTAATGATTTTGCATCAACTTCTAGTAGTTTTTGCAATTAACCCATGTGCATTCGACTTTCCCCTGGCGGTTCCTCTGGTGGCACTCCATTCAGGCGCGTCTTTTTGTACTTCATTAGATCACGTCACTGTACTGTGAGGGGCTTGTAGCAGTATTCCCTGCTGCATGAGGAAAGCAATGTTATGGCCTCGCGTCAGGTTTTTAAAAGAATCCCTTGCTATGGTAGTAATTAACAACTGGTGCACAAATGACACCCATCAGAAGTTTGCCCTGGAACAGCTGTGGTTTCTGTGATCTACAACCAGCTGTCCTAGGCACTATTTTTAGCACTACCCTCTAAATACAGGAGGCAGTGGTCAAAGTATAGTTAAAAGATCACTATGGAGATTCTAATATTGTAATTGATCTTCTTCTCTATTCGTTTTTTGTTTAGGTTCGGTTTGGTTTCCTGCAAACAACTAAGCCCTGATGGAGTTGATGAGTGTATTTTTATGATAAGGTCAATAAAAATGACAGAGATAAACATTTGAAAATGAAAGTCATGAATGTATCTTCAATAGTCTCATCTCTTCAAATGCTATTAATAGTCAAAAATCAGAACTATGACCATTTCTGGTAAAGGAAGAAAAATGATTATAAAATTATTATTGCTTAACAAGAAAATATCTATTGAGTGCTTCCTAGGTGACTAACATTCTTACAAGTTGCCTAAAACTATACAAGGAAGGTCCTTTCCCTGTGGAAAAAAATAAGACTCTATCCTCTAGCCAGTAATCTAGGCTGTATAAATGAAACTATTAAGAATGAAAATGCTCAGTTGGGAAAATAGGAGGGGGGAGCGCATGGGGGCATAGATTCACCAGTGAAAAGTCTGAGATGTTGAAACATAGCATGTTATGTTTCAAAGACCGAGGAAGATAGCCACAGAGACAGAAAGGCAACCTATGAAAACATGCATGTGTGAACTATTAGAGGAAAGCATGACAGCACCATATTTTGTCCAAATTTCCCAATGGCTGAGTCTTAAAACCAATAACCACCCAAGACCCATATCAGAGCATAAACTTCCCCAGCTAATGTATTATCCATTTCAAAATTATAAGCATTTTATTCTTAAAGACTGGAGTATCTTCATTTTAGAGGCTTGACATACCACAGGAACCATAATTTCTATGCATGATTAGCTGTGGGAGGACTCCTGTGGGCAGTGCACACGTTTGCAATAATAGATACTTGCTCTTTTTGAACTGGGGGCCACACAGAGTACGTCCTTTATTCCCAACACTATTATTATTCATAATATACATATTCTTTATTCCACATAGATTAAATAATATGTGCCATGGATGCTTTACAAACTTTTGGACATATTTCACATTTTGAAGCAAACAAGTAGATATTCTGCTTCTGCTTCACTTTTGCAGAATGTTGGGAATTCCCAAATAGGATTTTTATTTAGAAAATTAAAGGCCAAAACAGAATTTAAAATGTAAAAAGCCGGGCGTGGTGGCGCACGCTTGTAATCCCAGTACTTTGGGAGGCGGAGACCGGAGGATCCGGGTTCGCGGCCAGCCTCAGCTCTCTCCCTGTCTCTGTCTCTGTCTCTGTCTCTCTCTCTCCTTAGTGAGGCCCTCCGCAACTTTGTGAGACTGGGTTTCCAAAATAAAGTATAAAAAGTAGGGCGGGGGGCGTAGCGCGGAGGTAGAACGCCCCTGCGTTCAATCCCCGGTACCGCAATTTATTTATAAATAAATAAATAAATAAATAAATAAATAAATAAATAAAAAGTAAGAAAATCAGATTTTTAAAATTTGTTTTTATATTATGAATACTACATGTAATACCTCAGACTTTAGATTGGTGATATTATCTAATCTCCACTATGCTGCCTTATATAATTACATTTTAAGCGGGGTGCGGTGGCGCAAAGCCTGTAATCCCAGTACTTGGGAGGCTGAGACAGGAGGGTTGCAGGTTTAAGGACAGCCTCAGCAAGTAGTGAGACTCTCATCAGCCTAGCAAGACCCTTATTTCAAAGTTTAAAAAATAAAATAAAATAGGGCTGAGAGTGTAGCTTGGAGGTAGAATGCTCCTGGGTTCAGTCGCCAGTACTACACACACACAAAAATAATATGTTTCTTACTCAAAACTTATACAATTGTCATTGCAGCTATGACCATTGCTGCACTTTCAATATCTATATGTGTTATTAACTATCTGAAAGTTCTTCACTGTTTACACATAAATTATCATCCTCACAATATATTACTTTTGATTTTGGCAACAATAAATATCTGATGATATTTCAACTAAGAAATTTCCATATACAAAACAAATAAGGAGATGTTCTTATCAAATTAAAACCCCAAATCTTTTTAAGATGAACACTGACAATAAATCTTATAAGCAATATTCTGATATATATATATTTTTTAAATCATAAGATATAAAAATAATTCAAAGTAGCATGCTAATATGATAAATAATTGTGAAAGCCAACTACAAGTTCCCATAGTCACTGATATGAGCAATTTCAAGGATGTCAAATACAACATTGATGAACAGCAGATGTGAGTTAAATATTTGTGTTAAATAAATACATATGTATACATACATCCATCCATGTATATAGCCAAGGCATATGACTTTATATATTTAATACATATTTAACATTTCATTTATCAATTTTATGTTTTGGTATGCACAAATATATTTATTTAGGATTATTTATTATATAAATATATGTATTTAGTATTATTAGTATTTATTTAGTTTTATGACAGCACATTTGCGTCAGCAGAAGTACTGTGACTTCACGTCTCAGTTCTGCCCCTTCAACCCTCACGCTCTCTACACAATGAAGTTCCGGAAGCACGAGACTTACAGGTTTGTGGTTTTGCACGGGCAACCCCCGAGGAGCAAGTCAAGGGAGTAAGTTCAGCTAAATAAATGAACAAAGAAACAACGTTGACCTTATACTGGAATCAACTCCTGTGGTCAGTTAACTCCTGGCCGATGGATGTGTAGACTACACCTCCTTCCTCCTGCCTGAGTCTTGATGGGATGATATATCAAGAGCACTGGAGCAAAGGACCGCATGGTCCTGTCTTGTGTGAATTTAAAGCAACCTCCTTATCAGGAGAGTTTCTTAAATATTAATTGTTGATTAGAGAAGCAGACCCACCCCCTCTCCCACCTGGAGACTGGGCATATGACTATACAGGAACAGCTCTGAGGATTAGCACAGCATCCTGAGACAATAAAGAGGCAGCGGAGTTCCTCACTACCAAGAGCACTGAGCTATGACCCTCCGCAGGGGGCCAAGGCGGTGCTCCGTGACCTCACTGGGCCCATCTCACTGCCTGTTGCTCAGGAGCTGGATTCAGTCCTAGCACCTGATCATCATCCTTCCTGGGGTGAAAGGTCCCTTCTAGATGACTCCTCCTCTGTTTTTATTTGTAGCAGAAGTACGCAACGTAAACGTGTGGGGAATCACATCGTACTGCAGGAATTGCTCCTAGTCATTGACCATTCAGAAGGAAGAGCTAGATTAAAATTTAACAAATGTCTGCCAAGGTCCACACTGCAGAGATGGAGTCTAGCGACCGCAGAGACAGTGTTCCTGAGAAGCAGCCTGTTGTCTTTTTCCCGGCTGGAGCACTGTCAGCCTGACACGTATCTCTTGTGTACTCAGACATGATGGTTGATGGAGTGAGACATGGAGCTTTTAGAACTAGCCATCGCATCCCAACTTTCTATGTACTATTTTAAGTAAAAGTGATGTGTCATCCAAGTAAACCCATTAGAACAAAACAAGCAGACAGACCTCACCAGAGTGTCTGTCGACCTCCCTTACCATTTCTCATCCAAGAGCGACGTGGTGAGCTCCCCTGTCAATATCATATTGACAAGGAGGAAGCTAAATTCATCTCCCCGTCTTTTTTCCTGCTCAGGCTGAAACTCCGCGTCTCTTCAATTACCTCCTCGTGATGACAGGACTTTTTTTTACAGCCCTGTTTCCTGTATATGGAATTTCAAAATATGTCACCTACTTCCAACAATTTGTCTTCTCTGACAGTATGTAGTTTTGAACATTTGTGTGTAGATCACTTTGGACAAAAGTGCCTTTCTCAGCTGAGAGACCTTCAAGAGTCACCAGGGAGAGGTTAAAGCACCCAAGGCTCTGCATTCACTTTAAATGTAATGGCTCTTGGTGTTTTGCAGGAAACTGGATGGAATTAGAGATTATCATGCTAAGTGAGATCAGCCCATCTCAGAAAGCCAAGGGTCATATGTTTTCTCTCATTATGTGGGAGCTAGAGAAAAATAGGAAACAAAAGAGACTTCAAATGAATGAGGAGAGAGACCAGCAGAATAGTGGGAGGAGAGGAGGGGAGGGAGGTGGGGAGGGGAAATGAGGAAGGAAACAGTTCAAATAATGCTGTGTCCAGATATGAAAGTATCTCTCCCAATTCCCCTCACATTTACAAGGATGGAGGAGGGGGTAGCAGGGTGGGATGCGGACGGAAAGCATCAAGTGCCACGTGCGCGTATGTTGTTTGTTTCACTTTGAATCCCACTATGATGTATAACTACAAGGCACCAATAAAAGTATAAAAAATATATAATGGGTCTTGGAGGATTCTGTAAGAAAGAGGGGCGCTTTATAAAGATTCGCAGTTGTATTTTCAGCCTGAGGAATTCCAGACGCACGATGACATTCCTTTTCCTGTGGAAGTCGTAGAATTCCAAACTCCTTGAAACTTAGCAGGAAGAAACTTGGGCCCTTGAAACAGAGAATCCTATCCCCAGGGGATGAGAGGAAGAGCGTGACAGTGGGGTAATACATTGTTCTCTGGCAGAGCCATGCCAAAATCCATAAAGAAAAAAACCGCACGATTCCCCTCAGCAACCAATCACAATGTCCGTCTGTTACCTTCAGGAAAAATAGATTCTGAGCAGTGCATTGTCAGCGAGTTTCATCCTGTCTCGTGCCTGGAGCAGGGAGACAGGCAGCACCTATGTCTAGCACTGAAGGTCAGACTTTATCTTCACGCCAGCCTTTGCTCCTCCCTCGGTCCACCCACAGCGACTGCTGCCTTTGTATAGAACCCAGTGGGCCCCATGACTATTGTTAACACTATGAGAATAAGAATCACAACACTGAACACTCAAAACTTTTCTATCAGAATGGTTTATTTCTCATTTTTCCCCACAATGTCTCTGTTTCATTTCAAAATGTTGAACTGTCTTAACCTCTGTGTGCTCACCTCATTGATTTCCTTGCAGGCACCACTTCTCTGTTTATAGTAAGTAAATTTGTCAATGAATACTCACCAAAATGTATGTTTTCACAGCACTTGTTAAAGAAACAAGACTAATTTGCTGAGATCTGAGAGTGTTCCAAGGAGATCTCACAATTCAGAGATTTTGTTGTTGTTGTTGTTGGCTATAACACTAAAATTACATTATATGATAGATATTCTTGGGGTTAAATGCTATCCACATCCAAGAATTTTATTTAAAATGTTATGTATAGTGGGGGGGAGAAGGAGAATCAATGAAGGAGTCACTTCCATTGATACTATGTACATGTGTGAAAATACCAATGTCAACCTGGATATCATGTATGGGGATGGGGGGGAGTAGGTAGGGAGCTGGGGGAAAACCCACCAAGTGCTGTATGCATGAACGCCACTATCACTATGAACTGCATTATGATGTGAGACTAGAATACACCAATAAAAAATATAAAACATGTTACATATAAACTTTTAAGGGTCTGAAAACACTATCAATGTGGGGGGTGAGTATGATGCAAATTATCACTTATGTGATGGATATTGTTCTGTCCATATGCTCACATCTGTGCTTACGTCATTTCTAGAACAGCCCATTCTGTAAAGGAGTACAGTGAGGTTCAGCAAACTTAAGTAACTTATTCTATATTACCATCTAATGACTATCAGATTCTCTGCTTGGTTAGTGAGGATTCAAGGAAAAATATGAAAAACCAGCTTCACTCTCTTCAGATCCACCACTTGCATCAAAATGACGGATTGGTTCATCCAATTAAATTAAGATTAATAGGCACAAAAGCAATTTGTATTAGAGGCAAAATGCCTCTAACCTCTCTTTATTCGAACTAGTTTCTTGGGCCCACTCATGAGTAAGTGTAACATGGGGAGAGCCTGTTCTTCAGGGTCCTATGCATTTGAGTCAAATTGCAAATTTTTCACTTTGTAGCAGTTTGACTTTGGGAAAATGACCTAATCTTGCTGTAAAGCTCAGGGTCCTCAGTGATAAAATAAGGACTGGTCTGAGAATAAAATGATCCCAAAATAAAGAATAAAATGAGAGTAAATATTCCTTTTGGAGAAACTAATATAAGAAATATATAATGGTAATAATAGAGATATTAATAATAGAGGAAAAACAGTCTCCTGGATCTTCCAAGTCACAAGAGAACTTACAAAGCATAAAACAAAGGGCCTTGTACCACATTAAGACATACGTCGTCATTCTTGCTTTCAGATTTGTGTATGTTCTGTGTTTTTATAGATACATTATGCATTACACGGTTTGAATGGACTTCAAACCTAATTTGGTCTTTGTCTTGAAAAGATTTATGCCTTGGCCAGCCTGATCAAAGAGTCGTAAGTCTTTCGTCCCCTCTGGGTCTCACCTGCCACTTCAGACAGCTAACAGCTGAAGGGCACGTCCTTGCAGACAGAAGCACGTCCAAAAGCCTTGACTCTACTTGCTGAAACAAAGCAGTGTTGTGATTATGAACGTCCCTTATGCCTGGGAACGCGCCGGGGAGGTTTTGAAACCCAAGCGCTTCAGGTTCCCTTAGCGGGTTCTTCATTCCAGAGCTTCTGGGCACCCACCGGTTCACCATAAGAGGACAAGATGCTAATATCGTGAGGACTGGTTCTGGAAACTGGAAAGGAGCAAGAGCAGGATGTAAGAGAAACATGGGTGACTAAACACAAACACTGCACATTTGGACCGACTTTAACTTTAGAACAGGAGAGAGGAGAAGGAGACACCAGGAATATGTTTGCATATATCTGCAGGCACATTTGCAGGGGAGGACAATGTCTCTGGGCAGAATGAGAAGTAGCAAGTTTGACGTAGGGTTTTGCCTTCTGGGAGATCAATGATCTTCTTTACTGGTCCTTGGAGCCCTCGGTCTTCCCCTTTCTGCCCCCCTAAGCTCCTCGCCCAGCTGCCTTCCATGCTTTTCATCCTCTCCCCTCCAGTAAGGCCTTCACAGTTTCCCAAATTTTTCCTAAAACAGAGATATGATAGCTGCCCTCTTCCTTCTCCTCCTCCTCCTCCTTCACCTTTGTCTTCATCTTCATCTTTGTACTAGGGGTTGAGCCCAGGGACATTCTACCTCCGAGCTATACCCCCCGTCTTTTTAATTTTTGTTAAGAAACAGGGTCTTGCTAAGTTGCTGAGGGTATAATTAAATTGCTGAGGCTGGCCTTGAACCTGCAATCCTCCTCTTTCAGCCTCCCAAGTACTGGGATTACAGGTGTGCGCCACCATGCTGCCGCTTTTCTTCTACTTAGTAAAAAAAGAGATTCCCCATTTTTTCTACAGGATTGAGTTTACACTCTTCGCATAACAGGTAATGATGCTCACAGTCTAAAGCCACCCCACTTGACAGGCTTAGCTGTCAACCCCTCCTGCTACAGGCACACAGACCCCGGGTCCCTGGTGGACACAGGGATCCCACTGAGGCCAGAAGTATGTTTTTTCTATGGGAAGGCAGCAGACCAGCACACTTGGTTAAGTCAGCCACTACCTCCCACTGAACAAAAATACCATTTTTGTCTTATATTTTATCCCATGGGCTCTGGGCTCTGTTTCTGCATTCTATTTGATTAAGACTATTTGCTTTACTATTTGGTTAAACTAATCTATTTATCTATCCTTGTGCCAGCACCACATTGAGTTGACCCCAATGGCTTTATAGTGTTTGCTAACATCTGCTAAATAGGTTTCAAATGAGTTGGCTATTTCCAAATGTCTGCATTTCATACAAATTTTAAAATCATTTCATCCAATTCCACATTGGATAAGTTTTGTTGGAATATTAATTCCATTAAATTTACATACTAATATTGAAAGAATCAACTGTTGAGGTACACATAATGCTTTTCATTGTAATTGGCTTTTTTGAAAATGCCAGATACATTTAAATTTCCTTATTAAAGGCCTTGTTAATTCTTTTCCAATAAGGACATGACAAATCAGAGTAGCCATTTTGGACACCCCAAAGCCATTTTTCTTTTTTATAGCTTTCTTTCAGAACAAGAAAAGAAAAATGTTGAAAAGAAATAATGGTGGGGAATTTCTGTGGAGCCGGGGTGACAGCAGTCACTTCATCCAAATCCTTTACACATCCTCCAAAACAGTGCACAGATAGCCAGCAAGAACAAGCAAAACCACACTCAGGACTGTGTCCTGGACAAAACTCTACAATGAAAAACACAACAAATTGAACAAAAATCAGATGGCGGGACTAAGACCAGCCATATTAGCCAAATCAGTATTTCCGATTTGGCTCACAAAGCAAGAGCCAACCACATGCTACACACAAGAGATACACCCAAATCAAAGTAAGTCAGAAAAAATGAAGGGGTCTGCACAATATACCAGGAAAACGGTATTGATGAGAAAGTTGGGGTGGTGGTCCTAGTAGGAGACAAAGCAGAATGTGAACCAAACACATTACATGAGACAAATTAAACACCATTTAGTCATTTTAGATATTTCATATTAAGATATAGGAAGTAATACAACTCCTCCGTAAGGCAGAAACTATGGGAGACAAAAGACAGAAATACACTCAATGTAGGAGATACCCGGTGGACCTAGGTAAGTCAAAATATTGAAGATTCCAAGTGTAATTCCAGACAGGCCTCCCCTTAACCAGTCACTTTTTCCAGATTAGATAGATAGAGAATATACATACACACATATACAGTAAGAATAAAGTAGAACATGTTGAAAGAAAGAAGGAAGGAAGGAAGGAAGGAAGGAAGGGAGGGAGGGAGAGAGGGAGGGAGGGAGAGAGGGAGAGAGGGAGAGAGGGAGGGAGGGAGGGAGAGAGAGAGAAAAGAAAGAAAGAAAGAAAGAAAGAAAGAAAGAAAGAAAGAAAGAAAGTCTTAATGACAGGGGCATGCCAGAAGCATATAGGAGCCATCAATGGCCAAAGCTAAAAGAATTTGAACAATAAAATATACTATTGGGTCATAACTCAAAGTTTTTTGTTTGTTTTTAACTTTATTTTTTAATTTTTAATGTGCTTTTATTGGTGCATTGGAGTCTTACATCACAGTGAATATCAATTTGATGTTAACATACATGCACACAGCTCTTAGTGTCCCTCCTGCCTCCCACCATGGTCCACATGATATAAACAAATGGCTGAATAAAATTAATGAACATGGGAGAAGAGAGAAATCTACCATGCAGAAAAACTGGAAATAATTTATGTGGCTACTGCAGCCAGAAAGAAGTGAAGCCCATCTTCCCACCCCTTAGGTGTGAGCTGCATGTAGGGTCTTCCTCCCTGATGACCAAAGCCAACACCAATGGTCATGAATAATGTTATACCGTGTACGCTCGCTCAATGAGATCAGATAAAATGGCACTTTACCTCTGTGATCTCTCCCCCAGCAACCCAAGATTCAGTGTTATCACAAGAAAAACACCAGACACATCCCAAGAGAGCACATACTACAAAGCTCCCGGACAACAGTCCTCAGAACTATCAAGGTCATGACGCACAAGCAAGGTCTGAGAAACTAGCCAAGAGGAGCCTAAGGGGACTGGACCACCAGGTATAACGTGGTGCTGTGTTTGAATGAGTCCCCAAAGTTCCCGTGTTGGAAATGTAATCTCCAGAACAACAGGGTGGGAGGGTGATCCTTAGGAGGAGATCAGGTCATGAAGGATGGATCAGGTGGTGCCTTGGATGGATTCATGCCACCACTGTGGGGCGCTTATCACGGGTGGGTTCCTGACACAAGGAGGCGCTCGCCCCCCTTCCCTGTGTCTTTCAGGTGTTCTCTCTCGTCATGTGATGCCTTCCACCAGGACAAAGCAAGGAGACCACCAGGTGTGCCCCTCCATCTTGGCCCTCCTAGCCTCCAGAACCACTAGTAAACCAATTTCTGTTCATTATAAATGACCCAGTCTATGGTATTCTGGTATAGTAGGACAATATCGACTAACACATGTGGATCCTGGAAGGGGTCCTGGCACAGAGAAGCATACTAAGCAAAAACTAGCATACTAAGAAAAAATGCATCAATAGTGGTTTATTAACTATAGAACATGGGATATAGTATATGAGAACTCTGTAAATTTTATGTTATTCTGTAACAAACCTGGTCAGTAAAGATTTTCTCGTTTTATTCTATAAATCAAGAACTCTTCTAAAAAGCAAAGTCTGTCCAAGAGAAAGAAACAACACGGTGGGTTTGAACCACTCAAGGATTCAAATTCCGGTGGAGAATTTTCAAGTCCCTACTAAGGTACTTTTAAGGATTTATTGCTGGCAACCTGTGCCTAGGTTTTTTGTTCTATGGGTTTTTTTTTTTTAATTGGTCCATGAGAGATGAGGCAGAAGATATATTTTGAAACATTTCCTTAAGAGCAAAGCACGTTCACTTAACTTAAAAGCCTGGCCTCAAGTAAGGTCATGTCCTAAATAAAAATTTTGTTATTTGTTAGCATGTACACAGATTTATGATTACTGATGGCCAGGGAGTAATTTGGTGATTTAAAAAATAACAGGATGGAAAGTCGGTTTTATTAGCATTTTGTACTGAAACATGCAATCACTGGGTTTTATGGCAAAGCATTAAAATAAAGTGCCATCCAGTCAACCGCGGGGAAGAGCTCTTCAACTGACAAAATGAAGAGACACGTCTTCATTCCGCCTCTGCCTTCTCTCTCACCTTCCGTTCACAGACGGGCTCACTGACTGAAGTGAGCTACTCCATCTCCCCACATCCTTGCCTTCCACGTGTTTCTCCATTCAGGATATCCTTCCTGAAGGCTTAAAACCACTCCCACCAAGGCATCGGGAGCCCCTGATGGCTGAGACGTGTTGGGGAATGTTTCTCGTTCATCTCTTAGCCAGTCTTTTAGGTCACAGTAGAACTTGTGAACAAACCACAAAACCACCTGGGCAGGGGTCAGAAAGGATGGAAGCAACGGCTGGGAGATGGAGTAAGGTTGATTCTACTTGTGTTTACCAGGGAACCCGTGAGGAAGCCACGCAAAGGGCAGAAAGGAGACCGGGCTTCACCAAATCCACCTCCCAGGTCCTTCCTGGTGCAGAGGATTCCGTGGTCAAGGCAAACTCCATGAGGCAGAGGAGCCCACACCTACGGATGCACCCCTGGCTTTCTGATGCAGGTGGGGCAGGAAAACTGTGGCCAACACAAAGCTATTCTTCCTCTCTCTCTCTCTCTGTCTCTTTCTCTGTCTCTCTCTCTCTCTCTCTCCCTCAGTTACATGACTCCCTCCACTGAGCCCACTACAGTGGGTCTGGTCCTGGTGCAGGGTGCTCCGGCCTCATCTCCAAGACCGCCAAAATTCATATTCTCTTAGCTAATGTTCCTGTTAACCTTCTCAGCCTGACGAGCCATCTACTGCAGTGAGACCAACGTAATCTCACAAGTAAAACTAGTGCTATCACGTTCTTGTTCAAAATAAAGCACTCATTTAATTCCCGTTATGTGAAAGATGAATGTGAAACTCTTTAACTCATCCCAGGAGGACACAACGTACAAAAATGTCCTTATCTTCTCCAGGAAGACTTAAAAGGAGGTTTATCATCCCAACACTTCATCCCTTTTATAAAGCCTCATCTCATTGTACTGTCAATCTCTCTGCATATGGGAATATAAAAAATACCACATTCTAGGTGTTCCTGTGGATGTTTAACCTCGACATTGTTGAAAGAATGGTTGGCAGAATTAACTCAAGACCTCTTGGAAACCATTAGAATTGTAGATACAACTTGACAAGCACAACTTCAGAGGCAATATTTATCAAGTTCTGACTATGTGCGATGTATCGTGCTGTTTACTAATATAAAGAAAACAGAAGAAAAGAAAAACATTAGACTCTGACCTTAAGGAGCTCACAGCAGTCTCACTGGACAGACTGATACATAAATAATTTCCCATCAAAGTGATGAAGTGAATAACAGCAAAAATAAAAATATCTAACAGTTACTGAGCACTGATAATGGGCTGAGCCAAAAGTCATTTTACACAGTTTTATTTCACTTAATCCTTAAATTAAAGGCACCTATTGTTCTCAGCCCCATTTTACAGACATGTTAGCCAACTTGAGAGCCTGAGTAAATGTCCCAGGTCTGCAGCTAGTAAATGGAGGATCTGGTTGTGTTCTCAAATGTATTAATCAGCTTTTCTGTTGCTGTGACCAAAATACCTGACCAGCACAACTTAGAGGAGGAAAGGTTTATTTGGGCTCACAGTTTCAGAAGTTCACTCCGTGGTCAGCCAACTCCAAAGCAGCAACACAGTGGCAGCAGAGCATGGCAGGAGAAAGCTGCTCAGCTCACATGGCAGCTAGAAGCAGAAAGAGAGACAGGAAGCAGTCAGGGATAGATAAGTCCTCACAGGCGTGCCCCCATGACGCACTTCCTGTAGCCATGCCAAACCTCCAAACCTAGCAGCATTGCCTACATTGTGAGGTTTTGGGGGACATTCCAAATATAAACCATAAAACCAAACTTGATTGATTACAAAGCCTTCTATTCGAACAGAAAAACATGCATTACACTGTTGACATTTCCTCTATGAAATTTACTCTTGAAATTTACTCACATAACTATGCTGTATCAATAATGCCAAAGGGATACATGATAAGGAAGAGCACAACTCATTTTTGAGTGTATATAAAATATGTAATATGTTTGATTAGTTTTAGTTGTCAGTACTAGGGACTGAACTGCATTTTCTATTTCTATCACAGGAGGATTCCTGGCCACTTAAATATTCTCCCTTATACTTACAGGGCTAGAAGTCTGAAAACTACATTTCCTGGCTTTCCTTGCCAGCAGATTTGAACCTAGATGCTGCCACCAAAAGGCACTCATGGGAGAGCTGGAAGCAGGAAGGTGAGTAGCAGTCCTCACAGCTCCATCAGTTGCAGGTGGATGTGAGGGCCTCGGGTCTGGGAAGCTGCAGCTTCCAAACATTCTCCTGCCAGTTGCCTAAGAGGGTCCTGCAGGTAGCTGAGACCATGAGCCATGTTCTGCAATCTCCATAGCCCTTGCCTTTCTGAATCTAGTAGACATTTTCTTTTCTCTCTCTCCTGGTCATTCTAACCTGAGTTCACTGTCGAGTCCCCTCAACTTGAAACACTTAAGAGTGACTTCTGTTTTCCCAAAGAAACCCTCATTGATACTCAGACCCTGCATTAGTCTGCTACAGCTGCCATAAAAAAAACACTTGTCACGCTGGATTAGGGCTCAGCCCAATGAGCTCTTGTTAACTTGATTACTTCTGTAAAGATCCCATCTCCAAATCTCTATACATTATCTCATTCTGTGGGACTGGGGTAAAGACTTGACCATAACTTTTTGCAGGGGGACAAAATCCAACCCATGAAAGACCCCAAGTAACAATGACTTATACAAGATAGAAATTGATTCTTTTTCCTATAATCCAGGAATAATATGTCCATAGCTAGTTTACTGTCTGGCAATATCCTCAGGGAGTCAATTCCTGTTTCTAAGCTGGGCACAGCTCTTTTCTAAATTCACCTTATAGAATAAAGCCAGCACCAGCTGTGACTACATTCCAGCTGGCAGGAAATGAGTTCAGGCAAAGGAAAGTAGCGAAGCACATTGGCAAGCTCTCTCTTCTGGAAGATTTCCCCAAACTGCTCACACCACTTTTCTTTGCATTCTGCTGCCCAGAGCTATATCAAATAGCTACATGCCTGTCGTAGTTTGGATTCCTTTTGTTGTAGACAAGGCAGCCATGTTGGGGGCGGGGCTTGGTTGCTGAGGCGGGGTCCCTGAGGGTGTGGCCTTGGGGACTACATATATGCCTCTCCTCCCTTTGCTCCCTCGGCTTCCAGCCTCTATGATATGACAGCAGGGTCCTTCTGCTTTCTCTGCTCCCCACCACCATGCCCTAAACTCCAAAGACCTCACTCAGCCCATTATGGACAGAAATCTCCAGAACTGTGAGCAAATAAATCTTCCTTCACCTAAGTTGTGGTCGTCAGGCGTTTTGGATCACAGCAGTGAGAGTGCTGACTGAGATAATGCCTTTCTTGGGTGGGACGCTGAGTGATGTATTCTTTATTCTGAGAATCAATTAGCCTGGTAAAAAACTTATTTCACTGTGCAAGAGGAAAGAATAGGTATTGGAGGTTGACCACCAAAATGTGCCACACAGAAAACATTCCAGAAGTACAGGCTGCGGTTTCTACTTTTTAACTGGAAGTAATAATGAAAAAACTTAGAGCTGTTGCTTAAAGAAGTCATTGGTAAAACTGTTTAACCTGTGGATTACATCAACCTCCAATCATTATTTCTGAAAGCAAGATTTCTTCTTTATCAAACGACTTTGCACGCAGGGTATGTGTTGTTAATGTTGTCAAAGGAAGACTTAGAAGCAGAATCACTTTGGAACTTGAAGGAAAATTTTATTTACAAAGAGTTTGAGGGGAGTCAGACTTTAGAATGACTGGCTTACCAAACTTAAAACATAACAAATATTGTTAACAGTTGTAAATCACCATGCTTAGTAAGTTTATAGCAATCTGTTCTCAGTTGAAAAGGCAATTTCTCAGGCAGTCATGATCTCCACAATGTTCAGTATGTCCAAACGTGGGAATAACATTTTTGTTACAAGGTCCATATTTATGCAAAGTAGTTGAGGTTTTATTGTTTTGGAAACCAGAACCAGCAAAAGTGATCCATTATTTTTGGCTTATCTCAAGGTCCAACTTTCTGAATGTTGGAGCGGTTAAATTTCTAGTCACATTACAAGGAAAGCAGATTCCATTTGTCCATTTCTACCAAAAACGTCAGTTCCTTTCCATTTGCTTCGACCATTTTTTATTCTCTTTTTTTTATTGACAACAAGGACAAGACTTTAAAGTTCATCATTGCTTTAGAGAGTGCAAAGCTCAGGTCTCCCTTCTTTAGCCCTTAAGATAGATTAAGATATTTATATAAACAATATGTACATGTTAGAATATACCAACATCATTCTCGGTACTTCATATGGGTGGGGGGAGGCGGGGGGGGACACTAAGAGCTGTGTGCATGTATATTAACATCAAATAGATATTCATTGTGATGTGAGACTCCAATGCACCAATAAAAGCATGTTAAAAAAAAGATACTGATGCTCTGTATGTTCTCCCTCTTCTTGGTTTCCAAGATTGCTAGCCCTTGCATGTTATCCTATGTTGCCATAGCTCATACCCTCAGCATCATGGTCTTTCCTGCTGTCCTTGGAAGGGACAAATACAACAGGGAAAAGTTGGAATTGGAATCTAGCTACAGGCTACCCAGAAACACAGAACAGGTAAGGTTTAATGGATTACTTAACCACAGTCCAATCACTTTCTCACTTTAAAGAGACAGTTCTTATTGTCAGTGTTTGAGACTGCAGTTTTTGCAGGCCCTGAGTAGAGCAGTTTTCTATTATTTTTCACTGAAGAATGCAGAGGCACCATTGTCATCGTCCCCATCTAGTGGTAACCATTGCTAAGAACTATAGCAGCCTTCTGCGTTCAAAAGGAAGAGTCAGGATGGGATGGAAGCCAAATGTTCTCGTGGCCTTCGACAGCTCCCTGTTATAAATTAAACCACCTGGAAAATTACGCTAATCTTTTAAGCAATGAAAATATGATCCTGTGAAGCTATAAATGCATGCTTAATGAAGGAAAGTATTTCTCCTAATATCAAAATTAGATGAGATATCATTTTAAAACATCATTATAACTCACAATTACCTTCAATAAATAATCACTTCCCTTTTATTGAGTCCTTCCCTCTTCCCGGAAGAAGGTATCTGTGATATAATTTCAAAGTGCTGAAAGTTAGATTTCTGGCCTGTTAACCTTTTACCATGAAGAGTGTTTGCACTAAGTACCCCATTGTTTATTTAGCTGCTGCTAAAGGCTTAGGATTTTTGTTGTTCTTGATTTTTTTTATTTTATTTGTGCTGGGGGTCAACCCCAAGGACTTGTGCATGCTAGGAAACGCTCTACCACTGAGCTATACAGGTTCCAGCCCCTGACTTAAGATGTTTAAACAATTAACAGAATATGGGTAATGCTCTTCAAGTTGGAAACTGTTCTCCAATCCTGACTTATTTTTTTTCTTACAAAATCTAAGCAAATGATTGATTGATCCCTAAAGACAATTTCTCTAATGAAAAAGAACCCTGTAAGATTACTTCAATTAATTGGTAGTAGTTACACCAGGCACTGTGTTAAGAAATAGAATATGATTAGGCTGAAAGCAATTTAGCCAAAGTAATTTGGCTTACTGCAATGGAGCTGAAAGGAAGATGTTCAACATAGAAGCCTAATTGAAAATGAATATTCTTCAAACAATTTTTTTAAAGTAGAGTACTCTTAAAATGACTTCTTAAAAGTATCTAAGTGCTACAAAGAATTTGGGGAAAGAGATCTCTACATTATTCCTTAATATATTTTTAAAAATCTGTATTCATTCATTACTGCTTTGTTTTCTTTGCCACAACAAAACAGAAGAAAAACTTAGATGCCCAAACACTGGACGTCATGAAGCTCCGGAGTGTCAGTTTTGTGGGTGTTCTTTTGAGGAACCACAGTTTTAGCTTTCTACTTTAATCTGTTTAACATAGAGTTAAAGCAATTAAGAAAAGTATAAAAAAGAAATTGAAGACATTGATAAAAATCTGAAAATGTGGTGAAGACATTCAATGACAAAGTTATAAACTCTAGTAATACACCAAAAGAATCACTATTCAGAGAAGAGGGTATGTGTGTATGTGTGTGTGTGTGTGTATGTGTGTATGTGTATGTGTGTGTGTGTGTGTGTGTGATTATTTTGAATGCATTGTCCTGGGTTTGGCTGAACAATATTGATCCAATCTCTACTGGGCAGGTGGGAATGGGCTGACTGAGAGGCCTGGGGCTGAGCTAGAGATTGATTAGGGGCCAGCAGTCATCAGAAGGGCAGCTACATTATTTTCTGCCATGGGGGAGAGGGTAAATTTGTTCACACGTTAGAAAATACGTTGTATTGCCTGGCGTGTTGGTGCACGCTTGCAATCCCAGTACTTGGGAGGCTAAGACTGGAGGATCTGTGTTCACGGCCAGCCGCAGCTACTTAGTGAGGCCTCTGCAACTTAGTGAGACCCTGTTTCAAATTTAAAAAAAGAATAAAATAGGACTGGAAGTGTAGCTCAGAGGTAGAATGCCCCTAGGTTCCATATCCAGTACCACACACACACACAAAAGAAAATACGTTGTATTTCTTTAAACAACAACCAAAACAAAAAATGCTGTAAGAGCAAATCTTGTCATTTTCACACTAATGTGAAAGAAATTATGAACAAGCCCCTCAAGCATTAGCTTCTGTTGGAGAAATATGTTAAAACAAAACTTTTATCACTCCAGAAATACTATGCACAAAATTAGTAGGGAAAGTTTTATCACTGAATAAGCATCAAACCAGCCGGGCGTGGTGGCGCACGCTTGTAATCCCAGTACTTTGGAAGGCGGAGACCGGAGGATCTGGGTTCGCGGCCAGCCTCAGCTCTCTCGCTCTCTCCCTGTCTCTCTCTCTCTCTCTCTCTCTCTCTCTCTCTCCTTAGTGAGGCCCTCCGCAGCTTCGTGAGACCCAGTTTCAAAATAAAGTATAAAAAATAGGGCCAGGGGCGTAGCGCGGAGGTAGAACGCCCCTGCGTTCAATCCCCGGTATCGCAAAAAAAAAAAAAATAAATAAGCATCAAACCAAAATGTGATGCACGTCATAGGCAATCAGCTAAGAGAATGTGAAGTCAAAAGGAAATCTCACCCTTTGGTAGAGCCAAGGAATCTAACCAATTACATATATGCTCTCCGGAGAGCAATAACTGGTCTTCAAGTTAAGAGGACATGACAGTAGAATTTATTACACAGAATTCACCCCGAGTCTGCCTGGTAACTAGTGTGACCATTGTCTTAGTCACCCAGCTTAATAAGAAGGAAAAATAATCTTCGTCGACCCTTAGGACAAGAAGGGGTTTCAGGACTTGGTGCCAGGCATCCACCCCAACAGAGCCTGGGAGATGGGGTTGCTAATTTCCTCCAAGCTTACTCCTCCAGGAGATGACCCCCAGGTCCCTGATCAATACTGCCCTGGCCGTGAGTCAAGCAACTGGAGCCTTCACGCTGATTTACATCCATTTCCAAGAGATGGAGAAACAGTTTACAAGTTATCTAAAGAAAAATTTTTTAAGAAAAAATATGAGGGCTTGTCTCTTCCCTTATTTTTAACAGGGAAAATTATGCCTCTTATTCTTTTTTTTTAATTTATGCATTATAATTATACATCATAATGAGGTTCAGGGTGAGAGAAACATACATGTGATGTATTTCCCTCTGGGTCCCATCCTGCTTCCTGCTCCTCCCTGTACGTAGTATTGAAATTCTTACTCTTTTTTTTTTCTTTTTTGCCCTTACACTATACTTCCCACTTTTGCTGTCCTGGAAGCAGGAACACTGCTTTGGGGTTGGGGGGGGGGTGCACAACAGTCTGGGACCTGTGCTGTGGGATTGCTTCTTCACAGGGCATTTCCTGCTGCCGCCTCTCCTCCCCTTCCTCAGTTGCTCCGGAACCAAGCCGATAGCCACTACAAAGTCAGAAGTGCTTGAAGTTCACTATTCTCACCGGACAGTGATGCTATGCTATCTGTAGTCTTCTTCCTGCACTTCTGTGTAGATGGAGTAATGCACACGCCTGTGCCATCTTCCTTTCATTTATAGCCAGGGATAGTAGCTTAACACTAGAATAACTGTGGGTGGGCAACTGAGAGGCCTGACTCCGCTTCCATACATCAAAGTACTAAGCAAGTCTTTCCAATAACTCAGTCCATATCTACACTGGAAGATTATTACTCAGCATAAGGGGTGTTACAAATAGTATGTTGTTGGAGAAATGAATGGTGTTCAAGAAATATGGCTGCTAAAATAGTTATGTATCTAGACTCTTACACAGGCAGTTTATAGAACCTGGTAAATGGGTACATTAATTTCTCAAGAGGGTACCAAAGGTCTAGCCCTCTGGTTGATCCTGTGGCCAAACATTTCAAAAAAGTGGGTATGTCCTATCTTTAGAATATTTTGAATTTGCACCTGCAAATTTTTCATGCCAACTACCTATCAAAGTACCTGAAAGGAGAGAGACCTAGCTGTGTGTAAACATGGTAGAATACCTTTGTAGCCTACCTTCTGGTAGACAGTTTGCTGGGGCAGGGGTGGAGTATGACAATCATGGATCACCAAATTGATTATTCATTAAGCAATGAGACACATGATTGGAGGTGCCAATATAGATACTGAAGGTTGCAAAAACAAACTCTAAGAGGATGAGCAAAGCCTAAATGTTTTCCAGGAGAAATATGCTAATCATACGTAAATGGAAAAAAACATGTAGAGAGATACATTCATAAATTTCAACCCACCAACCCGCAATGAAAATCTAAAAAGACAAACAAGGGCATTTTTTCTTTGAAGTTGCTTGTTTAAAAGAAAATGATTAAATTAGCTGAAAGCAACTCATCTACAAAGAAGACAAAAATTATCACTTATAGTTAAATTAGACATTGCTGGCCCCAATTTAACCTCACTGTTCCCTTTTTTTTATTAAGGTTATACTTACATGCAATAACATTTATGGTGTTAGATGTATAGATTGGTGAACTTCAGTAATTGCATAAAGCTGTGTTAGCAAGATTTGAACTGCAAACTCGACTTCTGGGGTAGCAATCCTGGTCTCCGCTGAGGTATTAGTCTTTGGGTCCATTCTTTGCAGCGTGTTTTGGGGCTCAGGCAGCAATGTGGGAGGTAGATTTGGAGATGCATTCTTAGACTTTTTCCCTTCAGGATTTCCTGCTCTTCTCCATAGTCCTATTTCTTTTCTGGTTTCCTAGACCAGAAGTCTAGATTATTGCACATGTGCCCCCCAAAAGAAAATCACTTGAGTTTCTATCCCCCTTACCCCAGGCGATCATGCACCCCAGGAGTTTGCCTGCATCTCTTCGTCCTCTGGGGCCTCCAGACTGTTGGTGGCTTTGCGCAGGTTCAGGTTTTACAGTTATTTGCTCCTGGAGCTTTGTCTTTTAGAGATGAGTCCGTTTCAGCAGAGACTCGGCAGGGATTTCTGCAAGACATTCTCCAGCCCCCACCCTTCCCACAAGTCTCCAGAGAAGATGACGAACACACCACAGATGGGTGGCAAGCAAGGAGCGCGTGCCCTGAGTCTTCCATAAAACCAGGAGACAGGTGTGTTGCTTTACCCGATGACTTTGTTCTAGAAAACTTAAATCCAAGAGTGTGTGTGTGGGGGGATGATTTCCATTATTGAATTCATATGGGCAAAATAGTAGAAAGTAAACAACACAATTTTAAAGAGAAATCACAATCTCTCACAAAGAGTATTTGTTCAGAAGGGATGAAAACAACATCACCTGTACATCTAATCATTGTGATCTAAATTTGGCTTATCTGGAGTCATCGTTAGTCACTAAACTTGTTGACAGCAAGAACATTTGAATTGCTGTGTTGACACAGTGGGAACTGTGTACACATTGGTTTCATTCTATCCAGAGCGTGATATTTTTTTTTAATCTGCAATTTGTGAGAATTCAGAAAAAGAAGCATAATAAGTACCAAATCCTTCCTGGGTATTTCAATTCTCTCTGTTTCTAGAAGAGTAAAAAAGTATTTCACTCTTCTAGAAAAGACTTTAAATAATGCATACTATCTAAGAGCCTCTAACAAGTTACAAACGGCGTTGTATAGGGAGAGAAATTGATACAGGGCAAGAAGGCAGAAATTGCACAGCTTTCTGGATTTTTCTCTTAGAGTTTGGGGGGTTGTATTTCTTTAATAATTCATTTCCTCCATCCAAAAACACGAACACCAGCTTTTATGAACAAAAATACTGTGCTAAGCAATGGGAATAAAAAGGGGAATAAAATAGAAATAGCCTTTGCCCTGACCAGGTTCAGTCTTGTAACAAAGGCGGACACAGCAATGCAGGTAATTGCTGTACCTCCATGGGCCAGAATTGAGTGATGTGTTTTATAAACTGATCTGTGTTTCTCCCAGCCACCCTGCCACAGATCAGCAGCCCTGCCTCACAGAGCGGGACACGGAGACCAGGGAATCAAGAACGTGTTCAATGCTGGGCGTGGTGGCGCACGCTTGTAATCCCAGTACTTTGGGAGGCGGAGACCTGAGGATCCGGGTTCGCGGCCAGCCTCAGCTCTCTCTCTGTCTCTCTCTCTCTCTCTCTCTCTCTCTACCTAGTGAGGCCCTCCGCAACTTCGTGAGACCCGGTTTCAAAATAAAGTATAAAAAAAATAG
>PVJS01014973.1:0-39554 GCA_004027185.1 Glis glis | reverse complement strand
GTCTTTTCAGACCATAATGGAATGAAACTAGAAATCAACTATAAGAAGACCCAGAGAAACCTCATAAATACGTTGAGACTGAATACCACACTGCTGAATGAGGAATGGGTAAAAGAAGAAATAAGGGGAGAAATCAAGAAATTCCTAGAAACAAATGAAAACAGAGACACAACATATCAAAATCTCTGGGACACCCTAAAGGCAGTATTAAGAGGAAAATTCATAGCACTGAGTGCCCACATAAGAAGAACAGAAAATCACCTAATAAATAACCTAATGACATACCTCAAAGCCCTTGAAAAACAGGAACAGTCTAACCCCAAAGCTAGTAGAGAACAGGAAATTATTAAAATCTGAGCAGAAATCAACAAAGTAGAGAATAAAAAAACAATACAAAAAATCAACAAATCCAAAAGCTGCTTCCTTGAAAAAATAAACAAGATAGATAAACCACTAGCCAACCTAACCAAAAGAAAGAGTGAATCAACTCAAATTACTAAAATAAGAGATGAAAAAGGTGATATTACCACTGACAGCACAGAAATCCAGAGGATAATCAGAACCCACTTTGAAAAACTATACTCCAACAAAATGGAAAACCTAGAAGAAATTGACAAAATTCTAGACGTGTACAACCTTCCTAAGTTGAATCAAGAAGATATAGAAAATTTAAATCGACCAATAGCAACTAATGAGATTGAAGCAGCAATAAAGAGCCTACCATCAAAGAAAAGCCCAGGTCCAGATGGTTTCCCAAGTGAATTTTATAAAACCTTTACAGAAGAAATAATCCCAATACTCCTCAATCTATTCTGTGAAATAGAAAGAAATGGGACTCTCCTAAACTCAATCTATGAAGCCAACATCACACTAATACCAAAACCAAAGACAGCTCAAGAAAAGAAAACTACAGACCTATATCGTTGATGAACTTAGATGCAAAACTTCTAAACAAAATACTAGGAACGCACATTCAAAACCACATCACGAAAGTCATACATCATGACCAAGTCGGGTTCATCCCAGGGATGCAAGGCTGGTTCAACATATGAAAAACAATCCATGTAATCCACCACATAAACAGAACTAAAGACAAAAATCACATGATCACTTCAATAGATGCTGAAAAAGCATTTGACAAAATCCAACACCCATTCATGAAAAGAACACTGCAGAGTATTGGAATAGAAGAAACATACCTCAACATCATAAAGGCAATATACAATAGGCCCACAGCCAACATCATACTGAATGGGGAAAAACTTCGAGAGTTCCCTTTAAAAACAGGAACAAGACAAGGATGTCCGCTGTCACCACTCCTTTTCGATATAGTACTTGAGACTCGAGCCAGAGCAATAAGGCAAGAGAAGAAAATAAAAGAAATACAAATAGGAAATGAGGAGCTGAAACTATCTCTGTTTGCAGATGACATGATAATATACTTAGAACATCCAACAAACTCAACCAAAAGGCTCATAGAATTGATCAACAAATTCAGCAAAGTGTCTGGATACAAAATCAATTTTAAAAAATCAGAAGCTTTTCTGTATGCCAACCATAAATCCACTGAAAAAGAAATCCAGAAGACATTTCCACTCACAATATCCCCCAAAACAATAAAATACTTGGGAATAAACCTAACCGAGGAGGTAAAAGACCTCTACAAGGAAAACTATAAAACATTGAAAAAAGAAATTGAAGAGGATCTTAGAAGATGGAAAGATATTCCATGCTCTTGGGTAGGCAGAATAAATATCATCAAAATGGCCATTCTTCCAAAAGTGCTCTACAGATTCAATATAATACCCATTAGATTACCAAAGTCATTCTTCACTGACATAGAAAAACCTGTCCTTAAATTCATTTGGAACAACAAAAAACCCAGAATAGCCAAAGTAGTTCTCAGCAACAAGAACCATGCAGGAGGCATCACAATACCTGACTTCAAACTATACTACAAAGCCATAGTAATAAAAACAGCATGCGATTGGCACAAAAGCAGACACATAGACCAATGGAGCAGAATAGAAGATGCTGAAACAAACCCACACACCGACAGCCAATTGATTTTTGACAAAGGGGCTAAAAACACCCACTGGAAAAAGGATAGCCTCTTCAACAAATGGTGCTGGCAAAACTGGCTAACCATATGCAGAAAAATAGAAATAAACCCAACTTTCTCACCTTATACAAGAGTCAATTCAAGATGGATCAAAGACCTAGAAATCAGACCAGAGACCTTGCAGCTATTCGAAGTGTTATGCTCAGACCCTTTGTCCCGGAGAGACCACCAGGAGACCAAGCCATATGCAACCACAGAAGAGCCTTTATTCAAGCTTAAGCTTGGGTGCTCAACATAAACTGACACAGCAGTTCAGTATGGGGACCTTGGGCACGTTTTTGCTTCAGTTTTTATAATTTTCAAACAAAGAGCCTCAGTTTCCCTCTACTCATTGGACAGTTCCACGTGGGTTTGCCTGACCTTTACCAGGACTGGTTATAGATACAGTTGATCATCACAGACTGGTTAGACATTCGCTGTCCTTGTACATTCTATATTGGAAGATATTTTCTCTAACTTTCCAGACTGTTACAGTAATAGTAACCACAATAACCATTAAACTATAGAAGGCTATCTTGACCTCAGTCAGGAGGGTCCCAAGTAAGGACGTTTTGCTTTCCCAACAGATGTCTAGGTCAGGGAGTGAGTCCGCTATGGACATTCTGCCTTGTTAGCCAGAGCCTGCAGAAAGCAGTTTTAACTTTAACTATTTCAATGCTGTAAGGAGGTCCTTACATTCCCCCCTTCTCTTGTGCCTGGGGGTAAATCTTTACCCCTATGTGCAAAAGCTGATATACAGAAGCAGATGAGCAGTTACATAAGAGAAGTATCTGGTGCCCGGGGGATTGTTAATTCCGGTGTTAGGGACTTAACTGCAGTTGCGGTGGGGGAATAAGTAACGGGATAGTGTTAGTAAAGGCTCACTCGGGGGTAAAAGGGTTGGGAGAAAGGGAGGTGTTGGGGCTGGGGTATTTGGAAGGAAGTTGTTAGGGACACCCAGAAGTTATTTTTCTGGGACTAAATTACCTGCGAAGGTAATGTTTTAGCCTGAACATTATTTCCAATTAGTATTAACAATTCTTATTTTCTATAATAATCTAACAATTTAAAAGCAATTTTAAACTTATTACTAATGTCCATGTTTAAGTTCTTTTTAGTCTTATCTTTGGTGGCTATTCGGTCTTCTGAACAATTCATTTAGCCTCAGTCGGTTGATCTTTGGGTGGAGCTGGCTTTATAACAATCTAGAGCCCAGTCCAACGAGGCTCAAGTGGATGCACAGGCAGCTCTTTCATGTACACCTGGTCACTGGGCTGGAACGGGTGGAGAGTCTCTAACTGGGACCTGTTAGGTCCAGTTCGAGCAGCCGCAAGAGCAGAGTGTACTTTTCTCTAAGCTTAGTGTAGGCCTTCAAGGAACTGATTAAATCTGGATTAAGATTTAAACAAACATTCAGAACATAATCTTATAAGGAATGATTCCTTTTACATAGGTTATACACCGCTCCCAGAAGAGGGTGGAGGAAAGAAGGTCTATATACCGTTTTTGCCAGACTCAGATTAATTTGGTCAAAGTTTCTCTGATTCTATTCATCCTTTCTACCTGTCCAGAACTCTGAGGCCTATAAGCACAATGAAGTTTCCAGTCTAATATTTTAGAGAGGTTTTGAGTAACCTTAGCCATGAAGGCTGGGCCATTGTCAGTCCCTATCATATAGGGGAGGCCAAATTGAGGTAAAATTTCTATTATGAGCTTTTTACTGTCACCTGAGCTGTTTTATTTTACATTGGAAATACTTCTACCCATCCAGAATAAGTATCCATAAATGATAGGAGATACCTGTAGCTGTAGGAGCCTGGTTTTACCTCAGTGAAGTCAATCTCCCAGTGGTCTCCTGGGCTTATTCCTCATAACCTAGGGTTAAGTTCAACTGAAACACATCTGTTAGCATTTGCACAAATACAAACAGGGCATTTTACCGTTATTTCATGGATTAAAGGATGGAGACCCTTGATAAAATTTCCATATTCTTTAGGGAGGTAAAGTCTCATTAGGCAACATTGTTCACCCCATTTCAGTCTATTTTTGCTTGTAAATCTTGTTTTGAGTGCGCTGGTTTCTCCGGTATGGCGCCGCAGGATCACAGGTAAGACCAGCATTTCCCCCACTGGTATTAGGGCTATTTCCAGACACCAGAGCTCGTGTCCATAGTACCTGTGCCCATTGCTGCTCTCACACGACGGATTCCTTCCAATATAAAGCTGCTACCATCCGTGAACAGTGTCCCATCTGGATTTTTCCAGAGAACATCTCTCAGGTCCAGCTGGGTTCCTTGAGAAGCACTCAGGATTTCTAAATAGTCATGAATCTGTTCCTGTTTGTTGTCATCAGGCAGCAGGGAGGCAGGATTTAAAGAGCTAGTGGCTAGAAACTTGACCTTCTGAGAGTCTAGCAACAAAGTCTGATAGTGAGTTAGATGAGCATTCGAGATCCAACAGTCTGGGGGTGATCTCAAAACAGTTTCCATAGCATGAGGAAGCTCTTGACCCAAAGCTATGGCCTTTAGGCAGTTAGGCCATCCTGACGTGACAGGGTCTCTCAGCCACATACAACTGGAATGGTTTTTCAAGATCAGGGAGGGTTAGGGCCGGTGCCCTTATCAACGCTTGTTAAAGTCTTTCTTAGAACAACCTATCTGTTTTTCTTCTTCCTTTATTTTTTCTTATCAAAATTTCTCATACTCATATACCTTCTTACATCTCTTTCTCATCCCTACATACTGGTTCCTTTCTACCACAGTTTAAACAAAACTATCTATTCAAGTTTTACAGTGGCCTAGACTCTAAAGAGTTACAGTTTTTCCTTTCAGATGTTTACATTTTAGGCAACCTTGGACAGCAAACTTAAGGAAAACAAAAAAAGAGCAGGAAAAAAGGAAAACCAACTTGGCAATGCAATGCAGCATTACTAGGTTTCCCCTCTCTTTTTAAGCACAAATATAGCATTTTACTGTAAATCTTTTGAATAACCATCTTTATCATACATGCAGTATTACTTTCATAAACTTTACCCTATACAAACATTTCTTCGACATGTTCAATCTTTCTGCAACTTGCTTTTAGCCTTCTGAATTCTCCTTCCTTTCCCATTTGGGACAATCTTATTCTCTCCCTTAAAACCCTTCAGTTTCTGTAACTTCTTTCTAATGTCAGGGACCGACTGGGTTACAAAGGCCAAATTGAGTGCCTGTTTATTTTCAGGGGCTTCTGAATCTATGGGAGTATACAGCTGGTAGGCTTCCAGCAAACGCTCAAGGAAGGCATTAGGTACCTTCGTCGGCTCTTTGCAAGGTTTAACTCACCTTTGCCTTCACCCCTCTTAGGAGAGTCTGACGAAACGGTTAAGACACTTCTTTACCTTGATCATCATTTGGATTCCAATTTGGACGGGAGGAAGGGAAACAGCCTCAATTCGTCTCGGGTCTGAGCTGGCATCACCCTTCAGGTTTAAGACAGTTTTTCCCAGCTTCATGACAAATGTGCTCCTTTTTTTCAGAAGGAACAGGGCATGAAGAAGTTGCTCATAATCATTTTAGGTGAAGTGACTCAGGGAAAGGAGCGTGCTGGGTTTTCTAATTATAAAGTACAAAGAAAAGAAAACCAAATTCATTTTAGCAGCATTTCTCAGAGGGGGAGAACAAGGCTTCACCGTCCACCCGGGAGGGTCTCTATGGGCTGAAGGTTTTGCCACTCCTACCTTTGCCCCATCTTTACCCCTTCTGACTTGTTGCCTTTCCTCTCTTTATTTGGATGAGGTCCCATGTACCCTCGTTTGTATCCTAGATATCTTTTATGTCTCCAATTAAGAAAACACTGCAATTCCCAAGACACTCTCATTAGCCACAGGTGGATTGTGGCTATTAAGGCCAAAATCTTGAGTGTGGGAGGATCCTGTGTCTTATTAATTTGCTTCACAGAGAATATGCCATAACTTAAGTGGGGATGAAAGTCTAAGGCTGACAAGAGGGCTGAAATGGCTATCCATGGGTGATTTTCCTTCCAAACTCTGCACTGAGGGCTGTTGGGTGCATACAGAGGCAGTGTTCTGTTAGGTGACGGAGGAGGGGAGCCCAGGAATTGGAGAACAAATGTCCCCGCAGCCTCCAATAAAAAGTCTGTGTATAGTAGGGGCATGGACTTTTCTGAGAACACAGCTGGCATATAAAAAGGCGAGCATTTTCCCCAAGTTTGATTTCCCAGAGGTCTTTTAACAGAGTGTCCCATCTTTGACGGGGGCAGAACTGATGGGCACTCATTGGTCTCTCCTTACTTCTAGACTTAGGTTTAACTAGGAAGGATTGTCAAATAAAATATCAGACTAGATTTGGATGTAGGGCACCTGGTCAGGGTGGCCAGGCCTGCCAAACATTACATACTGAACACAGGGAGCAGTGGGGAGATCAGTAGTTCCTTCTGCTGGCCAGCCTGTGAAGAATAAAGGGGTTAACTGAAGTGCTGTAGTTATCAGCTTGCCTCTGAAATTCCTGAAAGTGAGTTAAGAAGCAGTCAAGGACAGTGAGACATGGCGAGGCTGCAGACTGATTTTGTCCCATTGCCAAAACAGAATACCACTAGATAGCAAAAGCAAAACAAGAATTTTTACCAGTTCACAAACTTCAGCAAACACTTGTCTGTCCTTCAACAGTTTAGACAAAAACTCCAGTCTCATCCTGTGAGGGATGAAATCCTCTAGCTTTTCACCATCCAGAAATCACATGTCAGATTGAAAAGCCCAACATTGAGAGGGAAAATTCCACCTCCACACAGACCACACAGTCCAACAACAAACACAACAACCAAAAAACAGACTAAAACATCAACTAAAGCGAACAACCAAGACTCAGACATTAAAACATTGACCACAAGATGTCACTTAATGTGACCAAATGCCGCTCACGCGACCAAATGCCACTTCATGTGACTGAATGCCACTCACGCGACCAAATGGGACTACAGGACGTCTCTCTCACCCCTTTAGAACAACACACACACACACACACACACACACACACACACACACACACACTTTCACTTTCATTCTAGCAAATATAATAACTACAAGACAGACTGAGACATCAACGAAAGTAAGCAACCACCATCCAGACATTCAAAACTGAAACCAATGTCACTTACTGCGACCCCCTAGTGGGACTTAAACCCACAAAATACAAGTTTCAGAACTCTAGTGGGGCGTGAATCCATGAAATACCAAGCTCTGGTGGGACTCAAACCCACGAAATCAGCCTTCAGCCGGGACTAAGACGTCTCTCGCTTCCCGGTGCCTGGTACCTTTCGGTGCGTCTACCTGGGTCTCACAGGCAGCTGTATAAATTGGGCCCACATACAAATACAAATTGACCGGTCTTTCTTTTTTTTTTTTTTTTTTTTTTTTTGCGGTACCGGGGATTGAACGCAGGGGCGTTCTACCTCTGCGCTACGCCCCCGGCCCTATTTTTTATACTTTATTTTGAAACCGGGTCTCACAAAGTTGCTGAGGGCCTCACTAAGGAGAGAGAGAGAGAGAGAGAGAGCGAGAGAGACAGGGAAAGAGAGAGAGAGAGCTGAGGCTGACCGCGAACCCGGGTCCTCCGGTCTCCGCCTCCCAAAGTACTGGGATTACAAGCGTGCGCCACCACGCCCGGCTCCAAATTGACCGGTCTTACAGAGTTACAAAGTTAGGATCCTTTTAACTTACCAATCAATCGATGTTCAGATCGGTGTTCAGGCTCCACGGTTGAGGGTCCGAGGGGGGGGGTCTCTGGGGGATCCCGGATGAGCCCCCAAATGTTATGCTCAGACCCTTTGTCCCAGAGAGACCACCAGGAGACCAAGCCATATGCAACCACAGAAGAGCCTTTATTCAAGCTTAAGCTTGGGTGCTCAACATAAACTGACACAGCAGTTCAGTACGGGGACCCTGGGCACGTTTTTGCTTCAGTTTTTATAATTTTCAAACAAAGAGCCTCAGTTTCCCTCTACTCATTGGACAGTTCCACGTGGGTTTGCCTGACCTTTACCAGGATTGGTTATAGATACAGTTGATCATCACAGACTGGTTAGACATTTGCTGTCCTTGTACATTCTATATTGGAAGATGTTTTCTCTAACTTTCCAGACTGTTACAGTAATAGTAACCACAATAACCATTAATCTGTAGAAGGCTATCTTGACCTCAGTCAGGAGGGTCCCAAGTAAGGACGTTTTGCTTTCCCAACAGATGTCTAGGTCAGGGAGTGAGTCCGCTATGGACATCCTGCCTTGTTAGCCAGAGCCTGCAGCAAGCAGTTTTAACTTTAACTATTTCAATGCTGTAAGGGGGTCCTTACAGAAGAGGGCATAGGCCCAACACTTCAACACATAGGCACAGGTAAAAACTTCCTCAACAAGACCCCAAAGGCATGGGAAACTAAAATGAGGATCAATATGTGGGATTGCATTAAACTAAAGAGCTTTTGTGCAACAAAGGAAGCAATCAAGAACCTCAACAGAGAGCCGACAGAATGGGAGATTTTTGCCAGCTACTCCTCTGATAGAGGACTCATATCTAGAATATACAGAGAACTTAAAAAATCACCACTAAAAAAACAAATAACCCAATCAAAAAATGGGCAAGTGAACTAAATAAACACTTCACAGAAGAAGAAATACAAATGGTCCATAAATGTATGAAAAAATGTTCAACTTCATTAGCAATCAGAGAGATGCAAATCAAAACTACCCTGAGATTTTACCTAATGCCAATTAGAATGGCAATTATTAAAAACACAAACAACAACAAATGCTGGTGAGGATGTGGAGAAGTAGGAACTCTACAGCACTGTTGGTGAGATTGCAAATTAGTGCAACCACTGTGGAAAACAGTGTGGAAGATCCTCAGAAAAATGGGAATGAACCTACTGTATGACCCAGCAATACCACTTCTAGGCATCTACCCAAAAGGACTGAAACCAAACTACCAGACTACTGCACGTGTATCTATGTTTATAGCTGCACAATTCACAATTGCCAAACTTTGGAACCAGCCAAGGTGCCCATTGACTGATGAATGGATTACAAAACTATGGGATATGTACACAATGGAATTTTACATGGCCACAAAGAAGAACAAAATTACATCATTTGCAGGGAAATGGAGAGAACTGGAGAATATTATGCTAAGTGAAATTAGTAAGTCACTAAGAGTGAAAAGTCAGATGTCTCCCCTAATATGTGGAAGCTAGATAGAATGGGACTTAGAAGGGACTCCCAACAAAGAAGAAGAAAACTTTAGATGAACAAAGAAGGTGACCTAACTGAGGGAGTTGGGAGGGGGGTGGAGGGAAACACACTATAGCACATGATGTATATACACAAATTCATAAGACTCAATCACTATTGGGAGCACAAAAGGGAGGGAAGGGGGAGGGAATAGGATGGGATTTGAGGGAGGGCTAAATGAGCAATGTGTGCATGTATGATGCTGCTACCCTGATGTGTATAAAAAAAGCCTCCTTTAGAAAAAAAAGAGAAAATAAAATGGGGTATGAAGGCAAAAGAAAGTTTATAGTATTCAAAAGGTGAAAGAAGAGAATGCAGAAGAGAGGTAGCAAGTGGCAAGTGAAGGCCAGAAAGGAGGAAAAATAATTTTTAAAAAATGAGAGAGATAGAATGGATTTGGCTAATAGGGGGAGAAGAAAGGAGAGAAAAATAACAAGAAAAACAAAAACAGTAAAAAAAAAATGAACAAAAACATACCACTAAACCCTCAAAAAACAAAACAAAGAAAAATAACAAAAATATAATAAAGATAAAGGAATGATAGAAAAGAAGAAGAAACAAATGTGTGTATATCCACAAACAAATCAGTAAATATGAAAACAACAACAGCAAAATTTAGGGAAAATTTAAATTGTCTCCACTGAGATGGTTGAAACTGCAGACAAGGATGAATATTCATTGCTTATGCTAGACTGTCCTTCCATTCATTTCATCTTGGGCTACACCCCCATTAGAAAAAGCAAGGGTTGGTGATATACCTCTTCCTCCTTTTGTATTGCTCCCCAAGATGACATTTCAACTAGTTGAAATGGCCCTTGGCATCCCTGGTCTCCAGTACAAGGTGGGATGGAATGGGAAGCACCATCTATTGGAGTTTTGTCAGAATGGTCTAGATCAATGCATGTCAGGATGGGGCTGTTGCAGAGTTCTAAGTTGGGAAGTTCTGGCAGCTGAGGTCTAGCTCTGATCAGAACTTTTTAACTTTGTTGGGTGGTATCTACTCTAGAGAAATTAGATCAACACACCCCTAGTGCCAGACAGACACTGGTCTCTGCATCAGGATCTCAGGGGCCTCCGAAGATTTCTATTTGTAAGGTGGTTTAACCAAGTCCCTGAGTAGAGGGAGCACAGCAGGCCCTGCACACTCCACCACGTACAGATACGACCTTCTGAGGCTCAGACACTGAATGTAATCATGCCTGCCTCTTCAGTCTCCTGACCCTCTTCAGCTGGTTGCATGAGCCCCCCAACTCAAAGGGACAGTGTGTTCTACTCCCCTCCATATCTCTGACCTGAATCTCCCTGGGTACAGTTTTCTCTGTCTGTTTCAATCATGTTCTACCAGGTACACCCTATGTCATTCTGTAGATGCTGACCTGGGACAGTGTGACAATATTTGCTAAGATGCCCTGGGTTCCCACAGCAGCAAACTCCAGTGTGACCTCCTCAAGAGGGCTCCCCTCAGCTCTCTGCTCACAAATGCTTTCAAACACCAGCTCGCTGTGCAGCCTCTCACTCAGCTAAATTCAGACGCCCTTCTGCTCTACAGGTGTTCCCTGACAAGTGTGTCCACTGTGTCTCTCTCTTTCTGTTTGTGTTACCCCTCCCCTCTGTAGTGACCCGGCACTGCTGCCACCTTGGGCTTGGCTCCAGTGGTCTCTTTCTTGTCCTCTGTTCGAAACACCAGCATTTCCAGGTCTCTCTGAGTCTGTGACTGTCCAGTACTGAATTTCAGGGAATTCTCTCAGCCACCAGCCTCGCTGAAAAGCAGTGTTCCAGCTGAAAAGCAGTTCGAACCCACAGAGCAACATGGAAGCCTTCCTCCACTTCGCCATCTTTGTTCCCCCACCATGGGAAATTTCAACCCGACCGACGAATCCCCCGCCACTGAGGATTTGTAACCTTGTTGACCTGAAGAGTGGCCTTTGATCTTCACCTGTGTTAAGAGTAACTTCCCTGACTGAGGTGGCTGCAAGTTAAAGAAATCTTTTCCTTCTTTAGTAGATCACAAAGATTCATTTATATAAGTAATAGGGAGAGGGGGTAAATGTGGATTGTGAATGAAGAAGAGTCGTCACAGCTCAGGTCAGTGGAACTGTACATTCACATTGTCCAGTCTCAAAAGCACATTAACACTATCTCACAATTCTTTTGTGTTCTCAGTCAGCTCTCACCCCACTTTTCTTAGTGACTATTTCAAACCTACTCTCTGCTCTCTTCTCCTCCTGCCTTCTCATTCTCAGCCAAGAATCTCATTTCCCATTTCAACAGAAAATAAAACCTCCCAACAGGACTCCTCAGCTTTCTGCCACCGAGCTCATTTTCCTCAGATCCCACTCATCCGTCCTTTCCGTCTTTCTATGAGACTTTCTACTGTAAAGTCTAACCCCACCACCTGCACCTGGTATCCTGCCCTTCCTTCCTCCTTAGGGTCCTGTTCTGCTAAGCTCCCCTTCCATCCTGCTCACTTCTGACTACTCCTTCTTCCCTGACTCTTTTTCTGCCATTATTTAAACATGATTCCACTTCCAATAAGATCCACTCACCCTCAACCTTCAACCCATTAAAGTATGGTTTTACTTTTCCCTTAAGAGACAAATTTTATAAATAGTTAATTTTTTATTCATCAACTATTTGCTAAGTGTCAACTACTTATCAAAGTGTTAACTACTTTGATGTACTAGGGGAGAGAGGTGGGGGAATACTTGATGAAGAAAAAATTCAAATAATGCTATGTACATATATGAAATTATCAATACCAATCTCAATAACATGTATGGGGAGGTGGAGGAGGCAAGCTGGAATATGGAGAGAAACGCACCAAATCCTATGTGCACGCATGTTTCTATCACTCTGAACTTCATCATGATGTATAATTACAATGAACCAATAAAAGTATACTTTAAAAAAAAAGAATACAGTAGGCCATTTTGTGGACACCAGAAAGCCAGGGCATCTCCAGGGGGCTGGCCAGAGGGGAACAGGAAGACCTATCAGAACAATTGAATTGAGTCTCCACATTTATAAGCAAAGATCTTAAAATGCATTGTGATTCCTGTCCACTGCACTGTAAAGTTTGTGGAGGTGATTTTGGAAACAATGGTACAGGTGTGAGCCACTCTGAAGTGTATGGGTCACTCGAGACCCACCCCACTTTGCTTTTGTTGAATCTGAAGATCCCTGAGCTGCAGCCGATGCTGTCCAAGAGCCGGAGGGCAGGATGTGAGGTGGCTGCACTGTCAGAGTGGAACCATGGAATGGTGAAAAGCAAAGTCCAATCACGAATCCCCTCCCATGTGGGGTCATTTTCCTCCAGATGATTATCTAGAAAGAGTCCTCCACCTCATACAGATCTCTAAGAAGTAGAAGCTTCTTTCACAGCTGGAGCAGGACCTTTTCTGGAGATGAGAGAAGAAAGAGAAATCACTGTTAATGGAGAGAAATCATGAGCCCTCTTGATCTTCCTCAAGGCTGAATGAAAAGAAATAGATCAATTTGCAAGAGAAGTGATGCACAGGAAATAATTTAATTTGGAAGGAGGAAATATTGAAAAGTCAAGGTTTTTTTGAGACTTCATAAGCTTGGTACATGCACGCCTGTGTACGTATGTGTGTGTGTTGCTGGGGTTTGAACCCAGGGGCATTCTACCTCCGAGCTACACACCCACCCCTGTTCTGTTTTTTATTTTGAAACAGGCTATTTTGAACCCAGAGGTAGAATGCTTTTGGGTTCAGTCCCCAGTACTACAAAAAATTAAAAATAAAAATAAGATCTTTTGGCTGTTCAAACTTGTCTATTAGAACAGTAACACACATAAACATGTAATTCTCTGGTGTAAAATGGATTGCATGAGGCACACAATACCAAAAGTTGTCACTTTCCAACATTCCTTTAAGCAAAATTGAGTTTGCGCTGAACTTAGTCTTTCATAGACTGACAGACAATAAAACCCTAAATCCTGCCCAGCCAGTATAATGTTTTAATATTTTAAAAACAGAGCTGGCAAAAATTGAATGAAAGTTTACTTTTTTCCACAGCATGCTGCAATGGTTGAACAGTCTTAAAGAACTGCTGTGAAGCTGGACATGGTGGCTCACGCCTATAATCCCTATACTTGGGAGGCTGAGACAGGAGGATCACAAGTTCAAGGATAGCCTCAGCATGTAGTGAGACTCTCATCAACCTAGGGAGACCCTGTTTCAAAATAAGAAATAAAATCGGGCTGGGGTTGTGTAGCTCAAAGGTCGAATGCCTCTGGGTTCAATCCCCAGCACCACACACCCCAAAAAAAAGAACTGCTGTGAAGCTAGGCATGCTGGCACACACTTGTAATCCCAGTACTTGGGAGACTGAGACAGGAGGATCACAGGTTTGAAGCCAGCCTCGGCAATTTAGTGAGGCCCTCTGCAACTTAGTAAGACCCTGTTTCCAAATAAGAAATGAAATTGGGTTGGGGGTATAACTTGGAGGTAGAATGCCTCTGGGTTCTATCCCTGGTATCAAAAAAATAAAAATAAAAATACTGTGAACAGGAGCCAGCAGGTGAAAATAAAAGAGGCACCATTTGTCTAGATTAGAGGTTTTTTTTTAAATCCAACTTGTCTTCACCCTGGGCAAAGGTTGCCTAGTTGGTATAGAATCTATTAAGTTTCAAGTAAGTTTACATTTGCTTTAGGTCTTATATTTCTATATGATGGTTGTATATGCATACCTAGCTGTTCGGAACATTCTTTATTTGGAAATTTGAGATCTCAAAATACCAGGGTCCTACCAGTTTAAGGGTTTATTGTGAAACTCAACTGTGAAAACTATGTCCTCATTTTTTGCTGTTATTTCATGCTTTTGTTGTAATATTAGTTTTGTGAGACTCCTTAGAATTGAAGTTTTGGTTACAAATTGATGTTTACTTTGAAAGCCTGTTTTTTCCTTGAAAACTGAAGTCTATGATCTTGGTACCAAGTCCAGGTATAACATTACTGTGGGAACCCATATTTTTATTTTCTTATAAAGTGCTATTGAATTAATAAGATAGTAGCATAATTGTGTAATAGTCAGTTAGCATTGCCATTGCTCTTATCCCATGAAAGTAGCTATTACAGGATTCTTATTTTATAAGCAATGCAACTAACAGGTGCTATGGGTCAGTCTTTTGGAGTGAAGGAAATGTTGGGTTGTTAGTGGTTATCCATTTTTAGGAGTAGCCAGCTCATAGTCCATGATACATAGTGACCAACGTTTTAATGTACAGCAGCAACCTGGTACATTGTGATCCAAAGTAAGTTGCCCATAAAAAATGGATTTAATGTTTAGCATGGAAACTTTCCACAAAGTTTTAAAATTTCCTTTCATTTTATAATTAAGGGTCTGTATGAGAATTCTAAACTCATCTATCATGGTGTAAAATTCACAATGTGGTTCAAAGGTAAGTCAGAACTAAATATGAAGACATGCATAACCATCCTCTTAGAAATCAGAAGTTGTGATTTCAAAATTTTCTGTGATTAGATGCCTCCTCTCCTCTGAAAACTGCTCTCACCAAGGCCACTGATGAGGTGCTTGTTGTAAATCACACACAAGCTTTTAAGTGCTGTGTTACTGGACAGGTTTGGAGCATTTGACATAACTTCCCCTCCATGAACCTTGGACCCTTCAGATGTTGCCATTTGCAAACCTTTAACAGCTGTGCATCCCTTTTAGGATAAAGTCTTAAATCCTTGCTAGTTGGTAAGACCCTTACTGATGGGTCTCCTGCTCTCTTCTCCATCCTCAACACTCACCTTCCTAGCCTTAGCCTTGGTTCCCACCATCCCGGTCTCTCTGTAATCCCCTGGAAGTGCCAGGTACTCCTTCCTCCCCTTTCCCGTGGCTCAGCCCTATTCACCCTGCAGTCCTCAGCTTTGGCAGCCTTTTCTCTGGGACCCTTGAGTTCCCAACCTTGAGTTTGGAGCACTTCTCAGGAGTTTCCACAGATCCTCTAATTGTCCAATAATCATAGTATGCTATCCCCATCATTCAGGCAGTATGTCACCTGTCTGAATCCCCCCAAAGCATATAAGACCCATTATAGTGGAGACCACTTCTATTCAAGAGATATTTCTAGCATACTGCCTGGCACAAAGTAGTTCCTTAATTACTCAAATTAAGGTTATGTTTATTGAAGACCTGCTTCGGTCCAGGCACTGTGCTGCAGACTTTACAAACAGTACGTCATGTAAGCCTCATAAGAACCCTTCAAGACAATAATTCCTATGATCAACAAACGGAGCCACCAAGAAGTCCAATAATCTGCTCCCAGTTGCTCCTGTGGGTTAGATCTGTGGTTGTGGCAGCCCAGTAATGTATAACCTCAATAAGAAGAACTGCCAGCTGCAAGTCCGGACATCCTACCTGGTCAAGAGAGAAAAGAAAAGAAAGAATCTTCCCTGTCTCAAGGGCTTGGCCTGGAAGCTGATCAACAGGAACTGGCTCAGCCAAAAACCAGGGATGTATTGTATATACAGCCTGCCTCGCTTAACGATGAGGAAATGCTCTGAGAAATGTGTTGTTAGACAATTTCACCATTACACAAACATCATGGAGTATATTTACAAAAACCTGAGTGGTACAGGTTGATCATTCAATGTGGCCTCCTGATGCAATCAAGAGAGGTGGTAAATACCAGATGCAAGAGACTGCAGCTGGCATAACACGGCACACTGCTTTGCAATAACCTTTAAAAAAGCACACGCTTGTAATCCCAGTACTTTGGGAGGCGGAGACCGGAGGATCCAGGTTCGCGGCCAGCCTCAGCTCTCTCTCTTTCTCTCTCTCTCTCTTCTTGTATTTCTCTCTCTCTCTCTCTCTCTCTCTCTCTCTCTCTCTCTCTCCTTAGTGAGGCCTTCAGCAACTTCATGAGACCCAGTTTCAAAATAAAGTATAAAAAATAGGGCTGGGGGTATGGCGCGGAGGTAGAATGCCCCTGGGTTCAATCCCCAGTACCGCAAAAAAAAAAAAATAAATAAAAAATAAATAAAAGAAAAAAATAAAAAAAAGAAAAGCAGAAGCAGCTAAGCATAGTGACGCACACCTGTAATCCCAGTACTTGGGAGGCTGAGACAGGACGATCACAGATTTGCGGGCAGCCTTAGTGAGACCGTCAGGAACTTTGCAAGACCCTATTTCAAAATAAAACATAAAAAGGGATAGAGTAACTCAGAGGTAAAATGCTCCTGGGTTTAATCCCCAGTAAAACACACACACACACACACACACACACACACACACACACACAGAGTAGAAGAAATATAATCTAAAATAATAATGATAATAATATAGTGTAGTAAATACATAAGCCAGTAACATATTGTTTATTATCATTTGTGTGTGTGTGTGTGGGGGGGTGTTACCAGGTATTGAACCCAGAGGCATTCTACTTCCAAGCTATACTCCCAGCCCTTTTTAAATTTTTTTTTAAAATTTGAAACAGGGTCTTGCTAGGTTACTGAGAGTCTTGCTAAGTTGCTGAGGCTGGTCTTGATCCCCTATCTCAGCCTCCCACAGACTGGGATTACAGGCGTGCGCCACCATACCCAGCTCTACTATCATTATCAAACATTATATACTATACCTAATCATGTGTGCTGTACTTTCCTGCCACTGGCAGCACAGCAGGTTTGTTCACACCAGCATCTCCACCAACACGTAAGTAACGTGTTGCACCATGATGTTTCAATGGCTATGACATGGCTAGTCAGTACAAATTTTTCAGGTCCATTATAATCTTAGGGAACCAAGCCGGGCGTGGTGGCACACGCTTGTAATCCCAGTACTTGGGAGGCTGAGACCGGAGGATCTGGGTTCACGGCTAGCCTCAGCTACTTAGTGAGGCCCTCTGTAATTTAGTGAGACCCTGTTTCAAAATAAAGAATAAAAAATAGGGCTGGGGGTGTAGCTCAGAGGTAGAATGCCCCTGAGTTCAATCCCTAGTACCGCAAAAAAAAAATAAAAATAAAAAAATTATAATCTTAGGGAACCATCATCATAGATGTAGTCTGCTGTTAACCAAAATGTCATTGTATAGCATTATGATGATATATTATGATATTTAAAAAGCTTTCTATTGCAGCTTTGAGACTAATCTCAGCAACTTAGTGAGACCCTGTTTCAAAAGAAAAAATAAATAAAAAAGGGCTGGGGCCGCAGCTTGGAGGTAGAATGCCCTGGGTTCAATCCCCAGTACCATACACTTAAATAAATAAATAAATAAATAAAACAAAAAGCAAACACTTTGGGAGAGACTACCTGTTTCTGTTTCTGGGTTAGCAAAGGGCTCAGCCAGGAGCGTCGTTCGATGGTAACTGAGCAGACAAATGAACTATCCAGAGCAGCGCCTCCTCTACATGGTCCAGGAAGCAGCACTCCTCTATCTTCATCATCCCAGGGCCAGGTGCCATGCCAACTAGGACCACTGCTACAGCTTAGAGCCCACAGAAATTACCTCAACTAGCCAATTCTACCTGACTTATCTTGACTTTCCTGCAGAAATCCTGGTAAAGGGACGGAACGCAGGAACCCAGAAGCATTCTACCCCCAATCCCTTTTTATTTTTTTGTTTTGAACAGGGTCTCGCTAAATTGCCAAGGCTGGCCTTGAACTTATGATCCTCCTGTGTCAGCCTCCCAAGTACTGGGATTACAGGCGTGTGCCACCACACCTGGCTAATAGGATGCAATTTTGATAATGTAAGATAAGTTTCCTACTATTAACCTTGTTCCAAAGTCTGATATTCATAAATGAATTACTAAAACTAAGCAGGAAATGCCTTCCTATGAATAGAATATCAAATCAGGAATGGGATTAACCTGGTACCCTCACCCAGACAAAGGACTACCGGTTGTACCCTCCTCCAGCCTGACCTCTTCACATGAGTGAGGAGACTGCAGGGACCTGGACTTGTCACCCAAAGCCCCTTCTAGATCACACTTTGAGTTCCTGGAACCTTGGAGTTCCCTTGAAGCAGGAAGCAGAGCAGAGGGCAAAAGGGACTTTGCTGGCAGAATCTGCTCCTTTTTATCAATCTTTCCAAGAACCCCCCCCCCATCCTCTGTTATATCTCCTTCACTAGAACAGTATCAGATGACACCCTGTCTTTAAGGGAGGCTGGGAACACACCTGAGAGCATTGTCACAACCAAAAACTAATTAGTTAATTCATGGGAGGCTGTATTTAAGGAAGAAAAAGAAATTGGATTTAGTTGGACAAATGGAAGTTTTTGCCACAAATGGAGTTCTTTGGGGAGGAAATTTAATCTTTCCCCAAGCCAACATTTACTGTGTTTTGGTTTTTGCCTCCTAACCCAGTAAGCTCAATAGCATGTTGAAAGGTCAATTAGCAGGGGAGGTGAGTAGAGGAATATCAGAATATCTTGACAGTCCCTTCACTGGGAAATTGTCAGTGCTCACAGGTATAAACATCTACCTGAGATAAAGACTTGTCTGTCCCTCAACACCATGCAAATGTTTCTACATTCTGATTCAGGAGCATCTGAAATAATCAGGAATCACACTACATACAAACCTGTTTCCATATATTCCACTGCCATCCCAAAATATGCTTCACAGCTTTTGACCCAGAGTGGCAGACAAAAAAAAAAAAGAGGATGGGGAGGAGGGTTGTGAGCAGGCAGAGGATTCAACACATTTCCAGGGGCTGGAAAGAAGACAAACACAGCAGGGTAACACAGCAAAATGCAAGGGATTTCAGCAAGACAGAACCCCTGAGAGTTTTCACACTGTGCTTATGAAAGTGGCCTAAGAGCCCCCCCAAAAAAAAAGAAAAAAGAAAGGAAAAAGGAAAAGTCAAAAGCAAAAGGTGAAAGTACAGTTGTAGTTTTGATCATGTCACTGAAACACCACCCCAGGCAGGTTCCACGACCTGACCTTTCGGTTTTCTCATATCCCTATCTATCTCTACTCATGGCCACCAGCATTTTACCTACAGGGGTTTTAAAACAATTTTTAAAGCCCTTAGGGATGTTTTTAAAAATCATTGTTCAAAATAAAAGTATAAAAAATAGGGCCGGGGGTTAGCACGGAGGTAGAACGCCCCTGGTTTCAATCCCCGGTACCGCAAAAAAAAAAAAAAAATCATTGTCTGGATTTCCTAGAGGGAATTGGGCTTCTAGAAAGGGAGAAGGATGTGGAGTAAAGTCCTACCCATTCTGGTATTTTCACCTTCCTTGCCCCAGGTTAAAGGCTGCTCCTGCAAAAAAGTAAAGGCTTCTTAAGCATAACAGCTTGTTCATGGACACAGAGTCCACTGGGAAACTGGCCTGCACACGGTGACTGAGGGAGCTTGCACTGGCTTCTTAGAAAAATCAAATGAAGCTGTGCTAAATTGCGCAAGCACACCCACCAGAAGGACAGCACAGTGCAGGTCACGTGACAGCAGAACCCCACATGCCACACAGAGAGAGCAGCGTGAAACTCCTGAACCTGGCTACCACCCTACGAATGTAAGAAGATGGATCTCCTCCTACTGTAAGTCGATCCCTGTTCCAGAAATAAATTAACGGACCCCTCAATAAATCTCTCTTTCCTTTTTACACAAGGAGCTCAAGATCCCAGAATAGGTTAAAAAATTTTTCACTTCTCCAAAGTGAATTTTCTCTTGTCTGGCCCAACCAGGGGAATTGCACCAAGTGCCTGGGTTGAGTCTGGTTCGTTTTCTGCAGCTTGTACCAGCTTCTCAAGAAATTGACACAACTTCCACATTATCTAATCTGCTGCTTCAACCCAGTCTCGTGTGTCCCACTTTTACAAACGGCCAGAAGACACTGCAAAAGGATTAGCCCTCATCACTGCCATTCTGTTTTCTGTTGCTATAATTGAAGGTCTGAGACAGGGTAATTTCTAAATAGAGGCCTATTTGGCTCAGGTTTTTGAACGCAGAGGAGTTCAAAAGTGTGGCACCACGTCTGCTCAAGATCTGGTGAGAGCCTTCCTGCTGGCTGGTGATGTGGTGGAAGGGATCATATGACAAGACAAAGTGCTCACTTTTATTACAAAGCCACTTCTGTAATAACCCATAAATTATGAAAGCCTTCGTGACCCAGTCACTTCCCAAAGGCCTCGATACTGCTGGGTCAGATGCCAAGTTTTTAACACAGGCACGAACTGTTGGGGAATGCATTCAGACCAGGCATCTACTGAGTTTAAGAACCTTTTAAGGAGTACCTCCCAGTACTTGGGAGGCTGAGACCAGAGGATCCGGGTTCGCAGCCAGCCTCAGCTACTTAGGCCCTCTGCAACTTCATGAGAACCAGCTTCAAAATAAAGTATAAAAAATAGGGCCGGGGGTCTAGCTTGGAGCTAAAACGCCCCTGGGTTCAATCCCCAGTACTGCAAAAAAAAAAAAAAAAAAAGAACTTTTAAGGAGATATTCAAAACAAAATGCAAATACTACATATGGTCTTTAAATCTCAGCACTCCACATCCCTGATAGCATTCTTCGAGCCAAAGTAATAGTACAGCCTAAACCCACATCGTTATTGCCAACTACTGGCTATTGCAGTGATAGGAAGTGGAAAGCCCTAAAAATGTCCCTGTCATTCATCAGTTAGAATGGACCCTTTGGAGAAATCGTTTGCCTCGACCAAGGGCAACCTAGGACCTGTAATGGTTACAGGCTAAATGACATACTTTGGCCCCTTTTCCCTAAGCGTTCAAGTCTCACACTCTCCCCGAGGAAAAACTCACACAACAGAACTCAGCAGCAGCAATAAGTGTATCCAGCGGCATATTCTGCTCCGAGACACAGAACTGGACAGCTGGGATTTTCTGCCTAACGCTGAATTCGCTCCTCAGGCCAGCTTTCTTCACTGGCTGTCAGAGGAGAAGGAGCCCACAAAATATCAGAGAGCTCGCCAGAAATGACAGGCACCAAGGTGGTGGTTACCTACAGATGTTGGCAATGGCTGGGAAGGGACATAGGGAAACTTTCCAGAGTTGTAGAAATCTTTTCTATTTTGACCTGAGTCATGAATACATGTAGATACACATAAGCAAAAATACACCAAACTGTTCACTTAAAATGTATATGTGTCAGTAGGGCATGGTGGCACACACCTGTAATCCAGTACTTGGGAGGATGAGATAGGAGAATCTCAGGTTCGAGGCCAGCCTCAGCAACTTAGCAAGACTATCAGAAACCTAGCAAGATCCTGTTTCAAAACAAAAAATAAAAAGGGTTGGGGGTGAGCTCAGAGGTACAGTGCCCCTGGGCTCAATCCCCTGTACCACAAAAAAAAAAAAAGAAAGGAAGGAAGGAAGGGAGGGGAAGGGATATATCACCATGTATAAATTATACTTCAAGAAAAAAAGAAAAGAAAAAAGAATTCATATGCATGCACACACACACACACACACACACACACACACACATACACACACACACACACACACACACACACACACACACAAAATACTTTTTCCAAAGAAGAAATGTCTCCAGATTTCTGAAAGTGCTATATTCCAGAGAACAAGGCATCAGTCAACAAGAGGAAGACCGTGCTCTCCGGGCAGACTTGTCTCCACCTCCCCGAAACTTTGTGGAAGGAAAAGCAACTCAAGAAGAGAGAGCAAAGGCATAGCTAGGGTGCTTCTGATGGGAAAGAATCCCTGCATCCTCACCTCCGTGCGCACAGCTGGGGTCTCCCCAAAGAGGATGCTTCCAACAAGCCATTGCCTGTGTGCACTGGGATTCTAAGGACCTGGTTTGGAAACGGGGAACTGGGCTCAGTTGATTTAAGGCTGCTTGGGCCCTTGAGTAATTTCCCTGACTGCAGTTTCACTACTGCAGTTCAATTCATTTGACCCCTGGATTATTCTCAGGAACATGTCAAATTATTTCTTTTTCAATAGGGTCCCCTACATTATTCGAATTGAGGAAATAATGTCTTCGAGGGCATCAGTTAAGACTAGCAAAAAGCACAAGACAAATTTTATTAGCTATTTTCAAATAGTAAAGCAATGGCGTACCCATTCTGCAGTATTTTCTTCTCCAGCCTCCTCCTTTTGCTCCCTACACACAAACCACCACCTCCATTCAGACAACAGGATTATTCTCTGCTCTTTGACTAGGAAAAAAGATGTGTCCGCACATAGCAAAAATTAGAGGAGTTCATTCTTGGACATGGGATTTTAAAACTTAGGCCACTTGGAGGTCACATGGATCTGTGACACATACAGTGTACTGGGAAAAATCATGGGTGAGAGGGAAATATCCCAGCCTGGCCTCCCCCCAGCCAGCCTCCAGCCTCTATGCTAAGAAAGAGCCTCAGGCTAGGGAAGGACTCCATCTCACTGCAAAGGAAGCTCAGAAGTGGTAACAGAGGCAAATGGGTTCCAGAATTAGGAACATTGTCCCCAGTTTGGAGGCTGAGTTTGGAAAAGAGTGAAAACTCCTTAGATAGGCGGTCTCTAAGACTACCTTGCCTCATCGCTGAGGCAGAGCCTGGGTAAATGGCGAAGGCTCTGAGGAGAAATAGCTATGGGTGTGCCTGCGTGGATGAGGGAGACACAATGGCATAGGCATCCCTGTGCCCCAGAACTGCGTGTGTGGAGTGATTTCCATGCCCCTCCCTGCAGAAGCACAATGTGATACAGAGAGTGATGGAAACGAAGGATCAGTGAGATGAGAATGAGGAATGTCTAGGCAGGTGTGTGGATGATCATCTGTGGGCCAGGTAAGATAATAACTATTCCAATGTTGAGAGATGGCATGAAGGACCATCTCTTCCCCTCAACAACCTGGCCATGTTCACTGTTAACCCACAGGGCACTCCCATAGAAGTTGTATAAAAAGATACCTGTAAAGTATGTACTGCTCAGAAAGTGGAGAGCAGCCACAGCCCTGCCCTGGAGCATCACAGTACTGAGGACACAGGCCGGTGAGCCATAGTCCCACCCCAGAGCACCCCAGCACTGAGGACACGGGAGGGAGAGCCATGGCCCCTCCCTAGAGCATCCCAGCACTGAGAACATGGGCGGGTGAGCCACAGCCCCTCCTAGCAGCAGCCTAGCACTGAGGACAGGGGCAGGTGAGCCATGGCCACACCCCGGAGCATCCCAGCACTAAGGACATGGGTGGGTGAGCCACAGCCCGCCCAGGAGGGACTCCAGACAAAGACGGAGAAAACCTCAGATGAGTAAAGAAGGTGACCTAACTGAGGGAGATGGGAGGGGAGAAGAGGGAAACACCCTAATGCACAGGATATACATACACAGATATATCAAAGTCAACTACTATGCTGAGCATGAGAAGGAGGGAGGGGGAGGGAATGGGGGTAGGAATTGAGAGAGGGCTAATTGACTGATGTGTACATGTATACTTCTACCATCCTGAAACCCATCAAGATGTATGATTACAATGCATCAATAAAATATAAATAAAAAAGAAAGTGGCAAGCAGATTGTATTTCAGCCCCCCTAGGCTCTCTTTTCATGACACTTGAGAGACATTTAAACCTCTTCCATGCCACCTCCAAACCTGACTGAGCAGTTAAGATGAGCTCATCTCAGGGAATTCAGATGAAAAGCTCAAGAAAAACTAATCTATACCAAAATGAAATAATACTGTTCAAAAACCAAAGTTACAACCGGGCGTGGTGGCGCATGCTTGTAATCCCAGTACTTTGGGAGGCGGAGACCGGAGGATCCAGGTTCGCGACCAGCCTCAGCTCTCTCTCTCTCTCTCTCTACCTAGTGAGGCCCTCTGCAACTTCGTGAGACCCAGTTTCAAAATAAAGTATAAAAAAATAGGGCCTGGGGTGTAGCGCAGAGGTAGAACGCCCCTGGGTTCCATCCCCGGTATGGCAAAAAAAAAAAAAGTTACAATTAATACAACATGGTCCACAAGATACACGAAAGTTTGCTATATTATAATGTTTGGGCATTTAGTTACAAAATTCTATCTCATGCCATAATTCCTTACAATTCATCCTCAGTAAGACATAGAAGAAGAGGGACCTGAAAGGAAAGATGTTGTAACAAGTAGAAACAGGGGCAGATGCAGAGCCAGAACAGCCATGGGGAAGAAAGTCTCATCCAAATTTCTAGCTTTATGGAAAAGAAAACGGAGAGCAAGAGAAAGTTGTGTTTGCAAAGGATTTAGGAGCCTTTAAATAATTTTCATGTGCCTTTGTGGATTCCTAGAATACCTCTGCTTCCCGGAACAGAAATTACTACTCTGTGCTTAGAAAAATGTGAGAAAGAAGTAAAGTAAGGGAAGCATGAGATGTAAAAGTTTCATTTTCAAACACAGCTGTCCATCGATACAGGGAAAATGTGATGGGGTGCTGAATGATCTTTATTCTCTTCTTTGTACTTTTCTACAGATTTTTTCTATGTGAAAATTCCTTTAATGATAAGAAAGGGGGAAAAGACTTAAAATTAGCAAACACTTAATTACTAATTATTCCTAAAATCTAATTACTAATTATCACAATTGTGTAAGCCATTGGAAAGCAAAAAGCCTGGAAAATACACTAATGTGACTTCAAGGGGATAAATGTAAGTTCTTTTTCTTTCTTCTGCTCGTCTATCGTTTCCAAGCTTTCTATAATAATAAGTATTGTTTTCAATGAAAGAGGGGTTTTATTTTAAAAGGAGAAGTGCCTAACTGAATATTTCTTTTTTTTTTTTTTTTGCGGTACCGGGGATTGAACGCAGGGGCATTCTACCTCCGTGCTATGCCCCCGGCCCTATTTTTTATACTTTATTTTGAAACCGGGTCTCACGAAGTTGGGGAGGGCCTCACTAAGTAGAGAGAGAAAGAGAGGGAGAGAGAGAAAGAGAGAGATGGAGAGAGAGAGAAAGAGAGAGAGAGAGACAGGGAGAGAGAGAGAGAGAGAGAGCGTGCGCGCATGCATGCGCGAGCTGAGGCTGGCCGCGAACCCAGATCCTCCGGTCTCCACCTCCCAAAGTACTGGGATTACAAGCGTGCACCACCACGCCCGGCTCTAAGTGAATATTTCTGAAGCATGACCTTAGCAAAATTGTAAAACTGTGGTGGGTTGTTTTGTTTTGTTGTTTTATTGGTAGGTTAAAAACTGGATAGGGATACACATACATGCACACACACACACACACACACATACATACACAATTTTTTTCAAAGAAAACAAAATAAATTATGTAAACTATGCTCTTGTGACTCTCATGTGGCATCAGCATTAAGTCAGAATCTGAGAATTTACAGGTTACCTGATTCTTTTTTTTTTTTTTTTTTTTTTGCGGTACCGGGCATTTTACCTCTGAGCTACACCCCCGGCCCTATTTTTTATCCTTTATTTTGAAACCAGGTCTCACAACGTTGCAGAGGGCCCCACTAAGTAGCTGAGGCTGGCCACGAACTCAGATCCTCCTGTCTCTGCCTCCCAAGTACTGGGATTACAAGCGTGCACCACCACGCCCGGCATAAGGTTACCTGATTCTACCCAGCCCTTCACTCCATGAAGTCTCTCAGAAGCTCAATTTCCTTGTCTGTAAAACCCATCCTGTTTTCCTTGATGAGGAAACTGAGGCCCAGGGGAAGTTAGGCAAGCTACCCAAGACCATCACATCTAGGCAGTGTCCAAATGGGGAAAAGAACTCAAATAGCTTGACTCTCACACCTGCGCAGCCTTTCCAATGTGCCACAGCACCTCCGCACCAGGCAGGATGGTTAGCAAGGACACTTTTGACATCCTTTTACGCTGCTGATAATACCTAAAATCAAAATGATAATACCTCTTGGAAATATCGATCATTCCCTGTGCCAACAGGAAAACAACTTGCACAGGACTGGTGACATGATAAAGCGCCCCCTTTGAGCATAGAACACAGGTGTGGAATGGATGCTTTCCAAGCAAATGATCAAAAAAAACATTCGGGGATAATACATTCTTCTTTATATATACACCAATTAAACTCGTTCTTTTAGATTTGCCTATGATATCCAAACGGCATCAAATCTTGTACATACCCCTCACCCCTTAAGAAACATTCAGAAGATAAGTGACCTTTAAACACAGGAGCTAAACCAAGAAGCCTAAAACAAGAACTTCTAGGTTTCTTTTGTCAAACACTTGTGAAGTAGTGCCCCTTTTAATCTTCTCAAGCTAACCTCCGGTATTTCTGTGCCAAGGGTTTATTTCTTTCAAATAAATTATTCAGCTGTGAGGATTCAATCACATTAGAAAACTGTGGGATGGAGCCTAGTGTTGGTTTTAGAAAAGGACTTTGAACTAATGTTTAAAAAATATATAGTAAACATTTCTGGTGCTAATATTGATATTTCTCCTTGATATCCTATTCCATCTATTTTTAAGCATGATTATTTACTTTATAAAATAATAATACCACTGTCTAGAATATTGGAAAGTCAGAGAAAAGGGGGGAAAGTCATATAATTCAACACCATAGTACAATGATTATAATTTTTATATATTACCAGGCAGTAATATTTCCACATCACTTGAAATTTTTGAGGATGAAAGTGTCTTCATGGAGACAACTCATTGTTATAAAACTTGCCACTTCGTTAAATGTATTCACCTCATTTTTGCAGAGGAAAAAGCAAAGCGGAGGGGAATTTTTACAATATAGGTCTCAGTGTGGAAGGGAGAGAACAAGTTCTGTTAGTGAGATTTGGGGGCAATTCAAGGGGAGCCCCGATCTCAACTGCCCAGTTTTAGTGGGCTAGATCAGTCCTATTGTAGTTAATTAAGGTGTTTTATTGTTGACAAGAAATGGGAAAATAGTCTAGTCCAAGTTTCTAAGTCTAAAGAAACATTACCTACCCCAGGTCTGAGAGCACCAACCTTCTGAATCCATGAGAGAAAGAAGAGGAGAGAGATAGCAATGTCCAGGAATGATTCTAGTGAAATGTCCAGGCATGCCTTCCATAAAAAAAAAAAAAATAAATGAATGAATAAATAAATATTATTTAAAACCACCAACAGTGGGCAAAGCACAGTCTCCAATTTATAGACGAGGAAACTGAGACGGAAAAGAGCACAGTGGAAATGCAGTGGACGGGCTCAGGACTGGACCCAAGTTTTTAAATTCTTTTTATATTTTTATTGGTGCGATGTAATTAAATATCATAGTGGGATTCAAAGTGACACATACATGCACACAGCACTTGGTGTGTTTCCCTCTGTATACCCCCACCCCGCGCCCCCTTCCTCCCTCCCCACACGTTAGTGAGATTGCTAGTGAAACCTTCTCCTATGGACATAACCTTATTTGAACTGTTCCCTTCCTCACCCTTCTTCCCCTCCCCACCTCCCTCCCCCATCCCCTTCCACTAGTCTACTGTTTTCTCTCCTCATTTGACTGAAATCCCTTTTGTTTTCTATTTCTGTTCTAGCTTCTCTTTTTTTTAAAATGCTTTAATCACAGCACACCTTTTGTTTGTTCTGCCTGCTCAATCCTTATGTTGATGCTGACTGCCACTGTCCAAAAAGAGTTTGTTCATGTTTCACCTGAATTAGGAGGAGAGGGAAACTGAACACTTAAATGTATTACCTTCCCTAAATCGTTCAGCTTGTAAACTACACCTCCATATCTAAAATCCGAGGACTCCCATGGTCATATATATGAAGATAGTTGGGCAATACTACTTTGCTCTGAGCAACATAAATATTTTCCTCTGTTGAACAGAGGTATAAACATAAGTTTAATAGGAAATATTTGAGCATAAATTGCCAACTTTGATCATTAAAAATAAAGCTAGCCGGGCACAGTGGTGCATGCCTGTAATCTCAGTACTTAGGCTGAGATAGGAGGATCTCCATTTCGATGCCAGCCTCTGCAGCTTGGTGAGACCCTGTTTCAAAATAAAATAAGGCTGGGGGTGTAGCTCAGAGGTACAATGCCCCTGTATTCAATCCCCAATCCCAAAAGAAAATAAGAGAAGAGAAATAAAAAAAAGAAAAGAGAAAAAAAGAAAAGAAAAAGCTTTCCAGATGAGCAGTTGTGAGCTATAAGAAGATACCTATTTCTGCCTCACTGGAATTATCTGCTGGAACAAGGCTTTCATATTACAGAATTTCTTCTTGGAATTCTGCTGAATTCAAGACTATCTCCAAGCCAGGTATGAAAGCAAATATCATGTAGAAAGACATATCATTAAACATTGATTCATTATGGGAAAATGGAGGTAGTAAGGAATTAGAGAAGAGCTTTGGATTCTATTAAATAAATGCGTTATTTACACTGCCAGATAAAAAACAGAGTATTATACATTTTGCATGACACCAGTTCTTCGTGCACAGAAGTATTTCCAAATCATAATTATGTAACATAGTATACTCAGAATTGATAAAAGTCTTACCAAACCAAGTATGTTCATAGAAATAGATCCTTTATGTAAGCTCAAAACGTAAAACAGTCTGTTTATTTTTCCTTTGCTTTCAAGTTTCTTTTCTTCTCCCTGTGAATGGCATGCTTTTAGTTTAAAACAACCAATAAAACCTAAAATCAGCTTAGTAAAACAAAAGATAATGATAAGTAGGAAAGACGTCATACATATGTCAAAAAGAGTAGTTAATACTAAAAACATAAAGATCTTCATAACTAAGAAAAATTCATCAGCTCAAAGCCCACAGTACAGTTTCCATTTCAATTCCATTTCCATTTTATTACACACAAGTGTTCCCATCCATCCATCTATCCATCCATCTGTCTATACCTGTAAAATTCTCATACAACCTTCAAAATAGTTGAGTATTTTTCATCCATTCTGATAATCTCTGCTTTTTAATTGGAGTGTTTAGATTATTAATATCTAGTGTCATTATGAACATGGTCAGGTTTAGGTAAGCCACTTATTGTTTTCTGTTTGTCCTCTCTGTTTTGGTTTGTTTCCTGTGTTGTGTTCCTTGTTTTCTTTTGGACCATTTGATTGTTTTTTAGAATTCCATTTTAGTGGACTTACAACTATATATCTCTTTGCATTAATTTCTGGCAGCTATGATAAAGATTACAATATACATCCTTAACTTAATTCCACCTGGAGTTAATACTTTACCACTTAATGTAAAAATGTTAAATCCTTACAACCATGTAGAAATAGTTATTTCCCCCTTCCTTCCTTTTATAGCTGTCATATATATTATATCTATATACATTATAAACCTCACATTATAATGTTATATTATATATTTTAAGCACTAATAAATATATGTTTTGTCAAACTTTATGGAAAAATATTTTATATTTATTAAGATATTTATGATTTATTCATTTTCTCACAGAACTCTAGAAAGAAACAGTAGAGGAAAACAGTCCCAGGTTTTGTGCCCTGGCTCAACGAAAGCATCAAAGCCAAGTCTTTTTTATCTTCCTATTCTGCCATCTACATTAAATTGGTTTGGACCACAGGTTTGTCCCTTCTTAGACACATCATGGCTGTCCAAAAAGAATTTGTTCATGTTTCACCTGAATTAGGGGGAGAGGGAAACTGAACACTTAAATGTATTACCTTCCCTAAATCGTTCAGCTTGTAAACTACACCTCTATATCTAAAATCCCAGGACTCCATGGTCATATATATGGAGATAGTTGGGCACTTCAGGAAGTATCACCTGTAGATGTACCAATGTCCACATGTGTCATTCAGTGCTTCCTGAGAAGTACCCAGGTGGGACCCATGATGATATCTTTTTTAATAAAAAGCCAGAAAAGTATTTGACATTGTACTTTCGTCCTCTATCATGGAAGGTAGGTTCTTTAGTAAGGAGCTAAGGAAGAAGATTGTCCATTGTGCAGAAATTTAATAGCTCCTACCATACCCTATTACTTCTATCTATCAATAGAGGCTACCAAGAGAGCTGCGTGTGTGTGTGTGTGTGTGTGTGTGTGTGTGTGTGTGTGTGTACTGAGGGAATATATATATTCTTTTTTCCATTTATTATCCTTTTGTTATTTTACTTTGTTTTGAGTTTCGAGGGTATCTTTTTTATTTGTTTTTCTTGTTACTCTTTCTCTTCTTTCTTCTCCCTCTAATAGACAAATTTTCTCTCTCTTATTTTTGTTTTTTTTCTAATTTTCTCTCCTTCATGGAATCCCCTTGATGCCTCTCTACTACCTTCTCATTTCACCTTTTGAACTTTTTAGCTTTGTTTCACCTTTATACCCTATTTTCTTTTCTCTTAATGAATTGTATTTTTGCCATACTTTAGAACTATTTAGTTTATATCATTTCTGTCATCACCTTTTATGTTGTTGCAGTTATTTGTGCTGTGGATGTTGTAGTTGACACCTGGTGTTTACTTTAATGCTCTCTCATCGTCACAGCTATTTGTTACTGCAATTGTTAATAGTTGAACCAATCATTCCTGTGTTTGGGGTTATTTGTATTGCAAAAGTCAGTACCTGGTATTTATTTCAACATGGTATATTGTTTGTTCCTGAGGTTGCTGTTGCTTATTTCCCCATTTTCTTTGAGGTTCTGGGAATATAGTGTAACATTAAAAGTTCACAAAATAGATATTCTTCTGCTAAGCTACACTCCCAACCTACCTAAGAGATGTCACACCTTGCTCCACTGATCATCACCGAAGAACTAGAAGGGAAAATATACTACAAAACCCACTTGGAAATATATTCAACAACTCGCAACAACCTGATATCTAAGAACACTTCACCAAGAGACAGCTGAGCCCTACAAAAGCCCTCACATAAAAGTAAAAGATAAATCCATCCCAACAGATGCATAAATCTCAACAGGAATACAAGAAACAGGTAACATGACATCTCTGAAGGTTCACCAGCAACTGACTCCGAAGATATTGAAGTATATGAAATACTGGATAGAGAATTCAAAGAATGATTATGGAATATATCAATGAATTCCAAGAGAACATATAAAAACAACTGAAGGAATTAAGGAAGCCAGTCCAGGAGATGAGTGAGAAATTCAATAATGAGATAGAGATACTGAAAAAAAAAAAACCAGAAATCTTGGAAATAAAAGCCACAATAAACCATATAAAAATTATTTGAAAATCTCTCCAATAGAGTATACCATGTAGAAAACAATCTCAGAGCTGTAAGACAAAGTGGCCAGCCTTGACTATTTAGACAGTATTAAAGAAAAGAAAATAAGTAATCATGAATCAAATATACAAAAATTCTGGGACATTACGAGGCCAAATTTAAGAATCTTTGGAATGGAGCCTGGTGCAGTGGCACATACCTGTAATCCTAGTACTTGGGAGGCTGAGACTGGAGGATCACAAGTTTGAGGCCGGTCTCAGCAATTTAACAAGACCATCAGCAAATTAGTGAGACCCTGTTTCAAAATAAAATAGAGCTGGGGGTATAGCTCAGAGGTAGAATGCCCCTGGGCTCAATCTCTAGTACCACAAAATAAAAATAAAAAGAGAGATACCAAATGTAAGAACCATGGGAATCAAAGAGGGAGCCAAGATATAGACTAATGGCATGGATAACCTTTTCGGAGAAATAATAACAGAAAAAATTCCAAACCTTGGGAATGAGATGGATATCCAAGTATAAGAAGCATTCAGAATCCTAAAGAGATAGATCAAAGGAGAACTTCTCTACAACACATTATAATTAAAATGCCTAACATGCAGAACAATGATTTAATTTTAAAAGCCTCAAAAGAAAAATGTCAGGTAGCATTTAGATGTAATCTTATCAGAATTACTTTGGATTTCTCAAGCACAAACTCTAAAAATCCAGAATGGGTTGCCAAGCCCTGAAAGAAAATAACTGCCAACCAAGTTTGCTATAACCAGCAAAAACTACCCTTCAAAATCGAATGAGAAACCAAAATCTTCCAAGATAAGCTGAAACTAAAAGAACTTATGACTACTAAGCCAGCAAGATGGAAAATACTAAAGAAATGCTACTCATAGTTGGGCATGGTGGTGCACACTTGTAATCCCAGTACTTGGGAGGCTGAGACAGGAGGATCACATGTTCGAGGACAATCTCAGCAAGTAGTGAGACTTTCATCAACCTAGTGAGACCCTGTTTCAAAATAAAAATAAAATATAGGGCTGGGAGTGTAGCTCGGAGGTAGAATGCCCCTGGTTCAATCCCCAGTACCACCACCACCACCAAAAAAAAAAAAAAATGCTATGCATAGAGGAAAATTAAAAACAAACTTCACAGCTTATGACTAGATGAATCTCTTTAGATGAGTAGGTAAGCAAATGATAAATAGGACTGAATCAAACATTAGAAATAAATAAAAAGTGTCAGGAATTAACAAACATCGCTCTTGAATAACACTGAATGTAAATGGCCTGAACTCTCCAATTAAAAGACATATATGGGCAGAATAGATTAAAAACATGACCCAATATATGTTGTCTGCAAGAAAGTCATCTGGCAGTTAATGACAGCCACAGGTTAAAATGAAAGAATAGAAAATAATAGCCAGTACAGAAAAAAAAAGAAAATAATAGTCAATGCAAGTGGATCCCCAAAACAAGCATGAGTAGCTATTCTCATATCTGACAAAGCCGACTTCAAGCCAAAATTAATCAGAAGAGACAAAGAAGGTCATTTGATACTGGTAAAGGGAAAAGCCCAATAAGAAGATTAATAATAGCAAATAGTTATGCCTTCAATGTTACAGCACCTAATTAAGCAAACACATAAGAACAAACAAATACAGAGTGATTTCAACACACCTCTCTCACCAATAAATAGGTCATCCAGACATAAATACAGTAGAGAATTTTCAGACCTAAAGTATTATACACGAAATGGACCAAACAGAGATATATATGTTATAATATATAATATACTAATAGTATAATATTAAAATATTTAATAATAATCAATATTATAATTAATATTAATATAATTAATAATTAATGTTATTGATATATAATATTAATAGTTAATATTATAATATTAGTGCTATATTGTATTACATATTATATTATATATATTTTTTCATTCATTATCAGCCTAATTCATTTTCTTCTCAGGTGGTTGTGGAACCTTCTCCAAAACCACATTTTAGGCCACAAAGTGAGTCATACAAAATCAAAAAGAAAAGAAAAGATCAATACAAGTCCTTCCATCTTTTTGGATCATGATGGAATAAAATTAGAAATCAACAAGAAAAATTACATAAACTATATAAACATGAAGATTGAACAATACATTTTTGAATGATGAATGGATGGTAGGAGAAATCAGGGGAAAATTTAAAAATTCTTAGAATCAAACAAGAATGGAGATACAACATATCAGATTTGGGGGGACACTGTGAAGGTAGTTCTAAGAGGAAAGTTTTCAGCTCTGAATACCTATGCTAAAGATTCAGAAATATCCCAAATAAACAACTTAGTTTTGCATCTCAAAGCTCTAGAAAACAAGAACAAACTTACTCCACAACAAATTGAAGGAAGGAAATGACTAAATCAGAGCAAAAATTAATGAAATAGAGAATAAAAAAAAGCATACAGAGAGAGAATCAAGATGGAGGGATAGCGAGAGGTAGCATGTCGCTGGCTCTCCAAGAGTCAGAGCTCGGCCGGCATGAAGAATGCATCTTGAAAAGAAAAGTAGGGCAGCCTAAACTCAACAAAACAATGAGAACCAAAGTGCAATGGAATGCGAGGCAGCGGAAAGAGTGGAGGGCGGTAGGGAGCTCAAAGCATTTCACCTGGTAAGCGGAGAGTGAACACAAAGGCGCCATCTTGGCCCAACCACGCGACTCCCAGAATCCTCCAGCAAAGAAACAGCTGATTCTTGTGAAACCAGCGATTATAGTTCACCATCGAAAGCAGTAACATCAGACCACGCGAACCAGATCCACACCTACAATGGTGATGACTGCAAAGGGTGGGACATGAGCCTAAGCTCCCGCAAAGAAAGTGATGTGAGAGACATAGATGAGGTGGCCATGCACAGGAGCACCCCAACACCAAGAAAATGAGTGGGTGAAACACGGCCCCCCTGGAGTAGCCTAGCACTGGCGCAGAACACCACAGCACTGAGGACATGGACGGACGTGGCATGGCCCCCTGGAACTGCCCAACAAGAACATGGGAGAGTGAGATAAAGGGAGGCAGCATGTCGCTGGCACTCCGAAACTCGGAAATCAGCTGGCAGGAACACTGCTTCTTAACAAGAAAAGTGGGGCAGACAAAACTCAACAAAACAAAGAGAGTCGAAGAGCAGCGGAGAGCGAGGCAGTGGACAGAGTGGGGGGCTAAACAGAACTCCACGCATTTCACCTGGTAAGTGGAGAGCAGAGGCACAGGCGCCATATATGCAGGGCCATGCCTACACTGTGACTCCTGGAGACCAACAGCAAAGAGACATCAGATCCTTGTGAAACCAGCGACTATAGACCACCATTGAAACCGATCAACTCCAGAACATGATGAAGCCCAAGTCAATCCAGACCCCCACCTACAACGATGATGGTTTCAAGGGGTGGGCCGTGAGCCTCTGCTCCCGCAACGAGTGTGATGAGGAGAGACAAAGAAGAGGTGGCCATACACAGGAGCAGCCCAACTCTGAGAACATGAACCAGCAAGCCACGGCCCCCCATGAGCAGCCCAACACCATCCTGGAACACCACAGAACTGAGGACATAGGTAGATAAGACATGGCCCCCTCTCCAGTGGCCCGGCACTGAAAACACGGGTGGTCAGCCCCCGGCCCTGCTCCAGAAAACCCCCCCGCACTAGGGACATGAGGCGGTTAAACCCTCAGCCCCGCCCCCAAAGAGCCCCTCCCCCTGCCCTGGGGATGCAGAGCAGGCAAGCCCTCGGCCCCGCCTGTGGAAACCCCCCTAGCACTGGGGACACGGAGCGGGTGAGCCCTCAGTCCCACCCCAGAGAACAACTCCCCCCATCGCTGGGGATGTGAGGTAGGTGAGCCCTTGGCCCCACCCAAGAGACCCCCCCCAGCACTGGGTATGCAGGGCGGGTGAGCCCTTGGCCCTGCCCTGGAGACCCCCCCAGCACTGGGGACACAGGGCGGGTGAGCCCTTGGCCCCACCTCCAGAGACCCCCAGCGCTGGGGATGTGGGGTGGGCGAGCCCTTGGCCCCGCCCCCCGAGAACCATTCACCCCTGTGCTGGAGACACGGGGCGGGTGAGCCCTTGGCCTCACCCCTGGAGAACCCCTCACCCCGGCACTGGGGACACCAGGTGGATGAGCCCTTGGCCCTGCCCCCGAGAAACCCCTCACCCTGGCGCTGGGGACATGGAGTGGGTGAGCCCTTGGTCCTGCCCATGGAGACCCCAGGCACTGGGGACCTGGGGCGGGCGAGCCCTTGGCCCTGTCCCCGGAGACCCCCCCAGCACTGGGCATGCGGGACAGGTGAGCCCCCGGCCCCGCCCTGGAGTACCCCTCCCCCCAGCACTGTGGACATGGGGTGGGTGAGCCTTTGGCCCTGCCCTAGAGAACCCCCCCACCCTGGCACTGGGTCACAGGAGGATGAACCACGACCCCACACAGGAGGGACTCCAGACAAAGAGAGAAAACCTCAGATGAGCGAAGAAGGCAAACTAACTGGGGAAGAATGGAGGGAAGGAGAGGGAAACAAACTGGTGCACAGGATGGACATACACAAAGATATAAAAGTCAACTACTATGCTAAATACGGGAAGGAGGGGGGGAACACAGGGGGTGGTAATTGGGGAGGGCTAATTTACCAATGAGTGCATGTATACATCAACCACCCTGAAATCCTTCAAGATGTATGATTGCAATGCACAAATAAAATAAAATAAAATTAAATTAAAAATTTAAAAATGGGAAAAAAGCATACAGAGATCAATGTAATGAAGAGTTGGTTCTTTCAAAAGATAAACAAGATTGATAAACCCTTTGCCGAACTAACCAAAAGAAATAGAGGGAAGATCCAAATTAATAAAAATAGATATGAAAAAGGAGATATCACCACACATATAACAGAAACCCAAAGGATCATTAGGGACTATTTTGAAAACTTAGACTTCAATAAATTGGAAAACCTAAAAGAAATGGATACATATCCAGACACACGCAGCCTACCAAAATTGAACCAAGAGGATATAGAAAACCTAAACAACCAATAACAAGCAATGACATCAAATAGGTAATAAACAGTCTTCCAAAAAAGAAAAGCCCAGGCAGGACCAGATGGATTGTCAAATAAATTCTACCAGACCTTTAAAGAAAAATCAATGCCAATGCTCCTCAAATTATTCCATGAAAAAGAAAGGGGTGGAACATTTCCAAATCCATTCTATGAAGCCAGTATTATCCTGGTTCCAAGACCAGATAAGGACACATCAAAGAAAGAAAACTACAGACAAATATCCTGTATGAACATAGATGCAAAAATTCATAATAAAATATTAGCAAATCATACTGAACAACACATTAAAACTATTGTACATCATTATCAATTTGGTTTCATTCCAGGATGCAAGGATGGTTCAGCATACCCAAATTAATAAATAATTCACCAAGTAAATATAATTAAGAACAAAAATCATATAACTACCTCAACTGATACAAAAAAAGCCTCTGACAAAATTCAGTACCCAGACACAATAAAAACACTGAAAAACCAGGCATGATGGCACATGTCTCTAATTTCAGTACTTGGGAGGCTGAGGCAGGAGGATTAACAGGTTGGAGACCAGCCTCAACAAATTAGCAAGAACCTCAGCAATTTAGTGAGACCCTGTTTCAAAATAAAAAAAGTAGGCTGGGCATGGTGGTGCACACTTGTAATCCCAGTACTTGAGAGGCTGAGACAGGAGGACCACAGGTTTGAGGACAGCCTCAGCAAGTAGTGAGTAAGACTCTCATCAACCTAGCAAGACCCTGTTTAAAAAATCAATATAAAATAGGTCTGGGGATTTAGCTCAGAGGTAGAATGACCCTGATTTCAATTCTTAGTACCAAAATAAATAAATAAGATGGGGGTGTAGCTCAGAGGTAGAATGACCCTAGGTTCAATCCCCAGTATCAAGAAAAGAAAAAGGAAAAGAAAACTGAAGACTTACCTCAACATCCTAAAGGCTATATATGACAAACTCAAACCCAAAATCATAGTGAATGAGGGAAAATTAAATTTTATCTAAAATCAGTAACAAGACAAGAATGTCCATTATCACCACTCCTCTTCCATATATTACTTGACATTTTAGCTACAGAAATTAGATTAGAGAAGGTAATAAAAGAGATACAAATAAGAAAGGAAGAAGTCAAATTATCACTGTTTGAATATGATATAATCTTATGAGAAGAAGAACCAAAAAACTCCACCAGAAGATTTATAGAGCCAATAAACAAATTCAGTAAAGTAGCAGGATACAAAATCAACATACAAAAATTAAAAATTAATAGTTTTTCTATATGCCAACAAAAAGTCTGCTGAAAAATAAATCAGGAAAACAATTCCATTCACAATAGGCTCAAAAACAAATATTTAGGAATAAATGTAAACAAGGAGATGAAAGACCTCTATAGTGAAAGTAAAAGAATACTAAAGAAAGAAATAGAAGACACTAGGAGATGGAAAGTCCTTCCATCTTCATGGATAGGCAGAATTAATATTGTTCGAATGGCCATATTATCAAAAGCAATCTACAGATTCAATGCAATCCCCATCAAAATACCAATGACATTCTTCACAGAACTAGAAAGAATGGTCCTAAAATTGATATGGGAGAATAAAAGATCCAGAATAGCCAAAGCAATTATAATAACAATAAAGCAATGCTGCAGGCTTCATACTATCCAATTAAAGAGCTATACTAGCTGGGTGTGCTGGTGCATGCCTGTAATCCCAGAAATTGGGAGGCTGATACAGGAGGATTGCAAGTTTGCAGCCAACCTCAGCAATTTAGAGAGGCCCTCAGCAACTTAGTAAGACCCTGTTTTAAAATAAAAAACAAAAGAGGGCAAGGATTGTATCTCAGAGGTAGAATGTCCCGGGTTCAAACCCCAATACCCAAAAAACTATACTACAAAGCTATAGTAATAAAAACAGTGTGGTACTGACATATAAACCAATGGAATAGAATAGAAGATCCAGACAGAAATCTGCACAAATATAGTCATTCAATCATTGATAAAGGTTCTGTCTTAGTCAGTTTTGTTGTTGTTTTATTGGTTTTTTGTTTTGTTTTGGTTTTTTGCTGTGAGCAAAATATCTGGCAAGAACAACTTAGAGGTTTATTTGGCTCACAGTTTCAGAGATTCAGTCTATTGCTGATCTGCTCCAAGGCAGAAACATCATGGTGGCAGGGTGTGACATAGGAAAGCTTCTCAGCTCATGACAATTGAGAAGCAGAGAAAAGAAAGGGACCAGGGACAGATATACTCCCCACAGCCAAGACCCCATTGACCCACCTCCTCCAGCCACACACCTCCTGCCTATAGTTACTACCCAGTGTATTGGTCAGGGTTCACTAGATCAACAGAATTCACAGAATGAAGAAAGGAAGGAAAAAAAAGGATTTATTAGATCAGCTCACAATGTAGTCCTGAGTTTCGACTGCACGTGAAGAATCAGAGGAATCAGTAATTGGTTGGGCGGTCTAAGAGCTGGAGCCTTAGGATTGAAGCAACCACCAATTCAGTCCAGTCCAAGATGTGAAGAGAAGGAAGCTCTTCAGAGAAATGATGGTGAAGTTTCAGCTCAAAGGCTGGAGGCTGACAATCTCAGATGAGAGCAGAAGATCAAGAAGCTCTTCAAGGAAACGGCAGAGTTGGAGACTGACGATCTCAGACGAGAGCAGACGCGTTTTCTTCAGGAAGAGTCACGACTTGGCTCTACGCAGCTTTCTCCTTCTTTTTATCTAAGTCCTGCACCTATCAGAACCCTGCTGCCCACATTTAGGGCCGGACTTCCGGTTCAATCTGCTGTTATACAACCAAAGTCACATGATCTTAGGAGGGTCAAGTTGACAAACCAGACCAATTATCACAAGTCCACCCCTTGTCAACTTGACTCCTAACCCAGTCTCTTTTAAATCACACCAATCTTCAAATAAATAGAATAACAATATCAAAATCACGCCTAACATGACAAAGCTATCCCATGTACAACCAGAAGCGCACCAGTCACTTCCCCTGAATAGAAGGCAGGACCCCTGAGTGATACTTATCCCTAATACTTAAATATTGACATAAGTCCATCAGTGTTATA
>PVJS01014972.1:0-39555 GCA_004027185.1 Glis glis | reverse complement strand
GCTTACAGTTTGCAGCAATGTAGTCCCAGGTTCTGACTGCACGTGGAGGGTCAGAGGAACCAGTAGCTGGTCCAACGGTCTAAGAGCTGGAGTCTTAGGATTGGAGCAACCACTAATTCAGTCCCAGTCCAAGACGTGAAGATCAGAAAGCTTCTTCGGAGAAACGATGGTGGAGTTTCAGTTCCAAGAGCAGGAGGCCAAGAAGATCACGCTTTTCGGAGAAAGGCGGAGCCGGCGGCTGACGATCTCAGGCGAGAGCAGATGCGCTTTCCTCGGAACAAGTCGCACACACTCTATGTGGCTTCTCCCTTTTTATCTAAGTCCGCACCTATCAGAATTCTGCTGCCTACATTCAGGGCAGGGCTTTCTCTTTAATCTGCTGTTACACACCCAAAATCACATAATCTTGGGTGTGTCATGATCAGGTCAAGTTGACAACTTAGATTAACTATCACACTAATTCAATTAAATTATTCCATTAATAATTTATCATGAAAAATATCATATCTTCTAAACAAAGTTAGTTTAAGAGAGAATAGGGAATAATAAAATTTAAAATCAATATTAAGGATACTGAACCCATGTCAGAGAAAATTTGTATAAATCTATCATTTAATAATGCTTAAGCATTTGGACAATTAATGAAATTTTGGCAGTAGAAGTTGTAAGGAAGGGAGATGATTTTTGTTTCAGTATAGGAAATTTTTAAGCCATCTAAACTAGGAATTTTAATACTTTAATACATTCATTTAGCTCTAAATGTTTTTAAGCATGTAGCAAATCCTCTGGAGTCCCTGCTTTGTAATGTAATGAATGTTAACATATTCATTGTCTTTCTAAGATAAATTCACTATTGCTAGTCCATTAGTCTGTCTTGTGATTTATTTCAGAGACAAAACGAATGTCTTCACTTTCCATTCTTGATCTTTTAATCAAAATGTGATGGCAATTATCATCTTTTAAAATGCATTCTTCCCCCTTCCTACATATTTTTCCTTCTTACAGTAAATCCTACATCTTGACACCATCATTAAAAATAATTCATAAGTAATTATATTTGGACACATACTCTTTTCTAACCTCAATTTCTTAATAGTTTCTTAGAAATCAACACTGAAAATTTTTAGACATAGAAAAAAAATTTGCTGATGCACTATGGGAAAGTATTGAATTTGACAACATTTTTTTCTGTCTTTCATTTTATTCTTCTCCTACTCCTGGATGGTGTCATAGGACTTCACAGGGCAAAAATAAACATATCCCCACACTATAAATAGAATATGAGCTATGTATGATATGTGGCCCAAGCAGAGGTTCATAACTCAAAGTTGAGACAGAAGCCATCTTTATGATGGTACACTTACAAGAGGCTCAGCAAATATTTAAAACATAAAACACAATGGTGGGGACAATAATCTGTGGTAAAAATGTAAATGATCCTTAACTTTACTACCAATATAATAAAACCAAAAATATTTGCCTCCAGAATTTCAATGATGAAATTGAAAACCAGTGAAAATTCAGAGTGAATCATAAAATGCCTTATAAATATTAGATACCCTAGTAATAATTTTAAGATCTCAGAATTATGAGAAAAATATAGGCACACCAGCAATAGGACAAAAAGGAAGAGGAAAACACTGGCTTCATATCTAAGATTTAAATGAAAGTAAGAGCTATATCTGCTTTAAAATCCTTTCATCCCAAATTCTTTATTATGTATGACTACCTGGTTTGGTAACGTGAAGCATAAAAATAGTAAAGCCTGTCGAAAACCACAACACAAAAGAGGAGACAAGAAAAGAATGTGAATAATTTAATCGGATAGAATTCAATTTTATCCCCAGCTCATTTACCTTTTATTCTTCATTTCAGTTAATTACATGTCCATCGGTTATCACCAAGGTTGTGCATGCATCTTGAAATGTTCACAAAAGGTCCACGATACAGGGGCTGGTTCATAATTAGGTTATATATTATATTCAGAATCCCAGGGGAACTAATAGATTCTGGAAATATCAATTAAGCAAGATGAAAAGTTCTCATACAGTTTCAACTACAACAGTTTTCAAGACGAGTACAAGCTTCATTTGCCACAAAACTCACAAAAAAGTAATTGATCGAAGAATATCTCTCTTATGCAAAATATACATTTTAGGATATAATTTGATTAATATTCTACTATATACTGACATTGTTCCTTGATCATTTAATAAAAAAATACTCTTATTACCAGAATTTTATATTTTGTAATACATATATAATTGAGGTAACAATGACAAAAGACTTAAATTATGAATACCGTTGGTGAGTTTCATTTAAGCCATAACAATTTTCCAGAACTAAACAAATAGGCGACTAACAGTAGGTCAGTTTTGATAAATAGACACTAAAAATTTTACAACATCATTGACAAGCTCATAACATAAGCGGCTTATAAGAGAATGATACAGTCAATGTTTAGGGATCCAACCCATAAAGTAGAAATAAGAGAAATTAAAACAGCCCTATACTACATCAGTATCACTGCCTTGTATAATTCACAGCACAACCTACAGCAGGCCCATGAGGAGTAAGTAATTCAGAGAAGCCTGGGCCGTACTTGAAGCTTCAGAGATGTTGATCATGGATTCGGCTTCCCTTGATGTGAGATGGCCAAAGCTGCGGACCCATGCACACGTGTTGGTATTTACAGTTGTTTCATGGACACTGGTCAGTCTACAAGCAGAGCATTCATATGGGGAGCACCAAATGAGTTCCAGCCACAGTCCTTTCACAAGCCTTCAGTGCCTCGTGAAGATGCAGGGGCCTCTTCCAAGTGCAACATGGTCTTGATCATCAGGGCACATTCAGTAGCAGAAGTCTGCTTCCAGTACAGTCCTTGGTAGGGCTAAATTCCACTGTCCCTTTCTCAGCAGTCAAAAATCCATGATAAATTCTGTGCCACACTGCAGTCAATAACAGCAGCACCAGACAGCATATTAATTCCTTCACCGTAAATCTGTGGGTAATCATAACACTCTCTATGTGGTGTTATCAACATGATCACAGTATCTCTAAATACCAGATACGTACGTCTGGGTAAATACATTGCTGTATGAGTTCTCTGACATGCAGGTCATGCTCTAGGACTCAGGGATAAAGAGTAATACATGTTTCTTGGCCAATAATAAAAAATGACAACTGTCTACCTAACCAAAAAATGAACACACGAATTAGGAATTAATCAACAATCCCAAGGATCCTAGGATGCCTTAAAAGTATTGTTTCTTTTTCAATTTATGTTATGGCATTTGTCTTCCCTCACATGCCTAATACCCCAGATACACTATTGCTATCAGTAGGGATGTGTAAACAGACTTTCTTCCGCTCAGACTGAATAAGACTCCCTGGGGATTTTGTTGGCATGTAGTGATGATTACTGGTTGCTAGGTAGTACAAACCGACACTGCAATAGGCATCTGAATGCTATGGTGACACTACTGCTTAAATCTTGCTTATCAAAAAGGTCCACAGTGCCAATTAGCTTAGGTAGTTTACAGGGCATCATTAATTTCTACACAAAGCAGAGAGGCTGCTCCAAATAGCAAAGACAGGGGACAGGGGTGAGGGGATCCAGTACTCAAATTATGAACAGCTTATCAAGGCATTTCTACACTTCATATAGACAGGCGGCATATACAGTTAGGACAGGGAGCTAAGACAGACAGACAGAAATGACATACAGGACAAAGCACCTGATTAAACAATGCATGAAAATCTGATTAGTCCTTTGACTCAGAATTTTAAGGCTAGTCAAAAAAGCCTCCTGTGAATACCAGTGACCTTTAACGTTTGCACAAAAATTAATAAATAAAAATAAAGGAAGGGAGTAAAAAAGGCTTGAGAGCATTTGGGTAATATTTGGCACTCTGCCTCTAAAAATGATGACAAGTCCTGGGATTTAAAAAAAATGATTCTAGTACCAAGCAGCAATTCCTGGCTAAACAATGCAAGCCTGGCTGGCAGTTACCTTTCTCTCATGTTTTGTGCCTTCCTCAAGCCATTAAGTAAGAGATCTGGCCTCGGCTTGTGTGTAACCAGTAATGACAACCTCTTTGCAGTTATCTGTGTACAAACAACCAAAGACATTCAGAACTCCAATACAGTATTTTTGAAGAAAAGTAAATCAATCAAGAAATTAAACTCTTTTTAAACAAATATTTCTATCAAAGAATAATGAGGGGGAAAAAAAGGTCAAGGAGAAACCCTCCCTACCCCACATGCAGAACGGTCGACCAGTGCTTTCGTATCAGAAGGATAGTTCCATAAAAGTACACATATCCTGAGCCACCCACGGTCCCCAAACTCTGCAACATTGCTCTCAGGTGATAGAGACAAGATGGTCCATGCAAATGTGCTGACCAAAGTCATTATCGTGTGCCATCATGATAGGATCCCGGACATCTTCAGAATGGTTTAGTCACAAGAAATGAAGGTCCAATGTAGTGGTTGGCATTTGGAAGCACGCTGTTTTAAATATATCTCCCTGAAGATATGTTTACATATTAGTGTACTGGCCAATATCTGACACTATCTGTCATTTTATTGCAAAAGGATTATCAGGGCAATTAATATGGAGAAGTAGTGGCACTACTTTAAATAATCTTTAAAGCCAAGATACAATTTGTTAGCTACTCAAGTGGCATTTCTGACTTCAAATAGTAGTGTCATGCAGGATTTATACGGTATTAATGGAACCTGGAGCAACTCTACGTTTAGTTATTTCCATGATGGGGTAAACAATACTTGAATTAATACAATTTAGCTGGCTGTCACAGGTTTACAAGATAGATGGGATGGGAGATCGAGAGCGCCTCAGAGGACAAGGAGAGTTGTAGGGTGATGTGACTGGAGAGAGCCTCAGAGCATTGCCTGCCAAGCCCGCTATGTTGTTTAAGCTTCGGGATTTTTCATATCCTTTTATGGAAAAATGCACAGACATCAGTTGAATTCAACCAGAAAATAGACACAGACAAACAATACCATGCAGGGTAATCAAACATGCTGTTTTTGAGCTCAAAGAAGAATTTGTTTACAAAATATTTTTTCAATTTTGAGACAATTTATAAGTCTAAAAATAAAACTCACTGTAGCTGTTAATCCCAAAATATTAAACCATTTATCACAAATTACAGTTGCAATTCTTTAAAATATATTTCTTCCCAGATTATAGTTAGTATTGATGTAATTTTGGTATATTGAATAGTAGAACTCTTAAGAATTAGGCAAAGCAACTTAAGTAAGATATAAATTTAATATTATTTTTAATTCAGAATGTTTCTGAAAGTAAAGAATAAATTACTTATTTCTCTCTTTTTACTTTGTACTTTAAGTTGACAACTTTTCCCAGCATACTAACTCTTTCAGCTTTAAGGGTTAAATGGATGATTCTTAAATAATGGCATTTGATATCTTTATCCAGATGATATAGAATGGAATGCCCATTTCTAATCCCTTGATAAAAAGTAAAAGTAAAAAAAAAAAGAAAAGGAATAAAATATAGATTGAGTCATAATTTCAGCAAAATAAATCAAAATTTAACAATATGATGCTTTCAGATGAGTTTTTTTCCTTCCCCCAACCACAAGAAATTGAGAACATTTTATTTTCATTCACGTTTTCTTTACATTATCTTGCATCCTAATCCTTCATTCATGATTACTATGAACTAAGAGAAAGGTTTTCCTTACCTACTCAAGCAATACCCCATCGAGGCCACATTTGGAGGGATTCACAAATTGTAGTATTTTTATTATATAATATAATTAAATGAGGTGAGGAATATCTAGTATAAAGTTGGAAGTGAAATGTCTTAAAATCAGGACAACTACTGACTAAAAAATAATGCAGTCCTATTACACAGTGTTGTCAATGAATGTTCTCACAACTCCATTGAAGAAGTGTTACGGAGCAGGAAAATGAACCTCCCCTTGGGCAACCAAAGTTGATCATGTTCATATAATTCCAGTGAACTGCTTGTCTCCCTCGTACTGTACAGTGCTCTCGGGGCTCTAAGGAGCCCACAGTGTGGAACAAAAAAAAAGAGTACTTTCTTTGTCCTCATGTTCCTGGCAGTTACTTTTTTTTTTTTTTGGTGATACTGGGGATTGAACCCAGGGGTGTTCTACCTCCAAGCCACACCCCCAGCCATTTTTATATTTTGTTTTGAAAATCACTAAGTTGCCATATTGCTGAGGTTGGCCTCAAACCTGCACTTGCAATCTTCCTGTCTCAGCCTCCCAAGTCTTGGGATTACAGGTGTGTACCACCACATCCAGCACTCCTTTTTAAAAATTCTATTTTTTCATAGAACTTCCGTGGAAGAAGTCATTGTTATGCCTCCTCCTTTTGCTGGAAGAGGAGAAGTGGTTTACACAATTACTTAAGAGAGGCCAAGGCAGATATGGATATGAATTGCAGTAATAGTTCTACAACAGGGTAAAGCTGGACTGGATAGGAAAGGAGAACAACGTACATCCTCTTCTCACATTACACACATTAAGTTTCAGCAGACTAGATGTCTTTGAGGTTTTTGTAAATGGAAATTTATGCCATCCATTAGTTTTCTAGAATATAATTTCTATCAAGAATGTTTTGTTAGTATTCATTGTTATAAAACATGGGAGATGGTATATATTTCATTCTATGCTGATAAATGATGCAATAGTTAATGTTTTAAATAATTTTTAAAATTTGCAGGTAATTTATGCCTACATAGGAAGCTTCATATGCCTAGAGGGTTAGTTATTACTGTTCTTCCTTAAAGTGACTGAAAATATAACTTTGAGAATTATAGAAAAATAATTTATTATATGCAGTAAAAGTTGACTATGTAACTTAAAAATGTAAACTAGAATACAAACATTGATTAGTGTTGATTAAGGGGGACACTGATGAATATGCATGAACCAAAAGGGTTGTTAATACCTATAAATCATCATTGTGAAAAATTATAACTTTGTCCCTGATGAGTTCCAAGCTCCCTACAGGACCTCCAGAAATGTAAAGATCAGTTTGACACTTTTCTATTAGTCATACCAGTAATGAGTAAATCTTGACTGCTGTTCTAAGTGCTAGTTATTTTTCTAAATTATAGTTTTGAACATAAATATCATTCATTCTGTTTATATGTCCTTTTATTTTAATGTCTGTAACTTCAATATCAATTTTCAAAAGGTTTCCTTTCTAATAGAGTAACAAGCAATCAATTAGTAAAATTATATGTCATTCTTATTCCTTTATTTTTCTTTATTCTAAGTGTTCATTTCTAATCAGTAAATTTTATCAAAATTTTCCCTAGTAAAGCTTTTCCTGGAGTGGCTGATAATATAACTAATGAGAATATACAATTTTGAACCTACTTAAACCGATTGTCTGAATACACACAAGCATTTTATTTAGTTAAGAACATGTGCTTATTGAGAGCAGTTTAAAACTGCCTACCAATGCATATGTTTTAGTTTACATAATGTACTTTTTAAAAACTACTATATAAGTAAAAACATAGGTTGTAAGTATAAGAACTTCACTATTTAAAGTATTTAAGTATAAGGACTTCACTATTTAAGTATTTTTAATATGTGCTCAACTATATTCATATTTCTAGGTAAAAGAATGACTACAATGGGAATCTAGAAACTTCTTTTCATTTATATAAGGGAGAAGTTTTAGGACTCTAAAATCAGTAGAGACTAGCTTGAAAGGCAAATGAAGGGATCCTATAGATAATGTCTGAGTAGAAGTACTATACGGAATCTATAACCTACTAAAGGGAAAGAGAAAAAGAAATGAATGAATCCCGGTAGATATGACAAAATAAGATAACACACTAAAATGTTTAAGTAAGTTACCTAGAAATGTTACCAGACCTAGGAGAAAAAAGAAAGCATAGCTACAAAGCCGTTAAGCAAGAATGAAAAAGAGTTGATATGGTAAGAAATGACAAAGCATTAGAAGCTCATGGATACATTTTCAAAGACTTCCTCATTGCTGAAGAGAATTAGTGTTTGTAAAATAGGACTGCATGTGTAATTTTTCCATGCCAATTAAACATCTTTTCTTCATTGCTTTGGTCATAAAATGTTGTAATTTTACAGTAAAACATTATAAATTTGCCTTATAATTTGCAAAGCTTTTTCTCCTCTGTTATTTCTTTTGAGTTCAAATACTCAAAAGAAAATATTGCTTAATGTGGTAGAAAAAATTCTAGCTAGGTCCTTAAACATGCAACCTTGATATAAATATTGCATGTAATACTTTATTGGATGATGCACAAAAATTTATGTAAATTTAATAACATTTATATATAAATATGTATTGCATATATATACAAGTATACATGTATATATATAGTAGTTTAAGATATACAATACAATTAGAAAATATGTTCAATATAAAATATTATTAGATATTATCACTATACTTATTTAATAAGTATATGTATGTACATATATTTTGCTCAAATACTATGATAGAATATTAGCTATCTTCAAAGAATATTTATAATTTTTCTAGCACATATGTAAATATAAAATAGTAAAGAATCAAACCTATTCAGATGATGAAATGTATTTTAGCTCAAGGAATAGATGCAGACAATGGAAGTAATTTGAGTGAAGTATTTAAAATATTACTCATCAAGAAACAAAAAAAAGAGTTCTTTGTTTTCTCTTTTGAGTCCCAGTGATATGGAAGCAGAGAAGGGCAATATAAAATTACCAGGAAAAAGTGAAAGAATAATATGAGTAATGAGATATTTCAAAGAAGGAGGGCATTACAAAATAAATATTTTGTGCTTATAATGGTAAAGATTAAACAGGAAGGAATTGCAATGAATAACAAGCACATTATTTTTAAAATGAAGTTGGACTAAAATAAAAATTTTAGAGTAGTTTTTATTTAAATTTAGTCAACTATCATAAGAAATCATTACAGATCTTTTCCTATTCTGTTACATTCTTTAACAATAATACCTGCCTATCCACATGTATTTATTCAACAAGTATTTATTTTCTTCTATGTGTAGGCACTGTTCAGTATTTGTTGAAAAAATAGTAATAAACTTAAAATTATTTTACTTGGTCTTGAAGAAAAATTCTATATGTACATTTTTAAGTACATAAGTGGCCTTTCAAGTGATTGAAATGTGTACATGGCTAAGGATCCTGTACTTTCAAAACTTTGAGACAGTCAGATAAACTATGGGCAAAAGCTGTGAATGTATTGGATAAAAAATTTAGAGTATGTTTAGTGCTTTAATTTTAAAAGAAAAGAAAAATACCTTATAATTATTTTGTAGCCATCAATTACTTATCAAATATATTCAAAGAGCCAATTAGTTAATTTTATTTGTCGTAGAAAAAAAGACATGTTTTAAAGACTATTGAGTACATTGTATTCAAATAGATGAATGAATTAATATTTACATACCCCATTACAAATTTGTCCGTAGACAAATGTCAAATCAAAAATAAGAAAGAAAAAAAGGGTAAAATGCTATTCAGATAGACAATCTAATAGGTTATAATGATAGGTATTTTAAAAAGTTTATAATGAAAGAAGACGTGATAGAGAGAGGTAAAGAGCACACCACCTACAGTCTTTCTCAGAAAATGACAAATAAGCATGTTTACATCACTTCATATATTTCCAGCACTTACTTAATTTCTAAAGTCACCTGTTAGGATCTGATTAAATGCATGCCTACCTTGCCTGATCCCTCCATCAGAAGCACATGTGTAATCACCTGTCGTCAGTAGAAAACACGTTTCCCCTCTTCTGTTTTTGTCTCTGGTACTAGAGCGTCTGATGGGGAGCCTTTCTGGGGGTGACAATGGCGGCTCACTTCCTGTACTGTCGTCACCTGATAACACTGGTCACAGCACCATGCCCATTGACAGACAGTGATGGATGAGGAAATGAGACAGTACAAAGAGTTTACACTGAATGCCCATAGTCCAGTCACTCGATATACAAAACACAATAGTCACATCACAATAAGAAAAAGAATTTCCATCACTCATCACAAAAAATTACATAGAGCAAAATGGAAAGGTATTGAAAAGGAGAGAAATGTTCTTTGGAAGTTTTAATTCCTTTTGGGATTTTGTGTAATAGAAAATAGCTTTATTTTTCCCCAAAAAATTATTAATAAAAATAATATCCCAAAGCACAAAAATGTTATGTCAAGGTATTCCATTTTGAAATATCAAAATATTGTTGAGCATTCAGGGAAACAAGATCAGCTTCTCCAAATGCCCTTGAAATAGCTATCTGTTTACTTCTGTATGCTTGCCAAAGACTTTCACATCCTATCAGCCTAGATACTCGCTTGTCATTACGCTGTTTACCTGAGATGATGTGTCCTCTTTTTCCATGCCCTTCTTAAGGGCTCTGCATAGATATACTGAGAACTGTCTAATGATAATAACCAATAACAACTAAACTCCTCTTTTTGTAAAGATATTTTTAACAGTTTTCAGATAGTGACAGAATTTACAGAGCAATCTACTAATGAACATAAGACTGTTAATAAAATTTTGAAATTTCATTCAGCTCCTGCCAATTTTTTTTCTATTTGCCTCATAAGAACTTCCAGAAGCTAAGGAAGGACCTATGAAAATGACCTCTGACCTTTTTCTTTGTGTGCTTTGTTCATTGGTGTTATTTCTAAACTGTGTAAAAATTATTCATTTGGGATCACCATAGGTCATTTTTCTACAAGAAAAAGGTGAAAGTGTACTAAATTATAGGGAATGCATATACCTTAAATTTTTGTAGTAGAACAAAATGACTTAAATTGTTAATCTACAAAATATTTCATCTTTATTAGATTAAAAAAACTAGAGATGACACTATTGACGGCCCTTTGGCATACTGAATATCAACTTAGAGCTCATCAACTCTAGATTACCTATGGAAATGGAGGGGAGCAGGGAATTCAGCTAATCTCAAGCAATAAATTATTCAAAAGTTAGTCTTGGAAGAGTGCAGAATCCAATACATAGTGCATAGAAAAGGAAGTCCATGGAGAAATTCAACTTTGTTGCTGATTGTCCAAAGCATATCAACTATGCCCTGAATAATGGTGAGTTGATCATATGACATGGCATCTTTCCTCACCAAAGGGTTTTATTGAGATACCCTACTTAAAAACAATGACAATTTAGTCAATCTTACAGAATCATACTAAGAAAGAGCTTTTTTATTAAAAGAGTTAGCTTCCACATCACCTCCTTGCTCTTTAGGCCTTTCATATGTAAGCATCCATTCTTCTTAAATAACTGCTTTTTGTGAAATAGGTTCAGATGCAAAGCACCATGTGGCAGAGGTAAAACTGAGACAAACACACCAAGCCAAACGATATGGAGATCAACATTTTGAGAATGAAAAATGGAAAATGGCCAATATCATACCATCACATCGTGCAGAGAAACAAAGAAACATTGGCACGGAGGCAACAAACAGGCAAAAGAAAATATTGGCACCATCAGCAAAGGGCATTCCCACTAAAGCAAAAAAACTCTATAGACCAGCTATGCAGCTATTTGGGGTTCACTTAGAAAGGCTATGGTCTAACTATCTACAAGCCTGACACAAACACACATTTTATGAAGGGGTAGGACTGAAAACTCATGAACATTTGCAGAAAATGAGAATGGCTATCTTCTGCCTAAAGGACATACTGGTCTATAAAGTATTTAATGGCATGCATTTGAAATTGTGCCTTACCTGATCTGTTATGTTCCAGAAGTCGGTTGTCTTTGCTCAGACACGTGTCACTCTGTGTGCTATTGCAGGCCATATTTAATTCTGTCTTGCAAAATGTAGGTGAGCTTGCCTGAGGGGCAGGAGGAATGTGCTTCTTCCTTTTTCTTGGGAGTTTCTGCTTCGCCATTGCCAAGGAGTAGTACATTCCAAAATTGTTGACAATGACAGGCACCGGCATGGCTATCGTCAGCACTCCAGCCAGAGCGCACAAGGCTCCCACCAGCATCCCTGACCACGTTTGGGGGTACATGTCCCCATAGCCCAGGGTAGTCATGGTCACCACAGCCCACCAGAACCCAATGGGAATGTTTTTGAACTGCGTGTGCTCACTAGCTGAAGGGTCGTTAGGTTGAGCTCCTACTCTCTCGGCATAGTAGATCATGGTAGCAAATATCAAAACTCCTAGAGCCAGGAAGATTATCAGCAGCAAAAATTCATTAGTACTAGCTCGAAGAGTGTGTCCAAGCACCCTCAGACCTACAAAATGGCGGGTGAGCTTGAAGATTCTCAGGATCCTCACAAACCTTACCACCCTGAGGAAGCCAAGGACATCTTTAGCAGCTTTGGATGACAGCCCACTGAGTCCCACCTCTAAGTAGAAGGGTAGGATTGCCACAAAGTCAATGATATTCAAGAGATTTTTGACGAATTCAAGTTTATTGGGTGAAAAAATAATACGGACTAAAAATTCAAAAGTAAACCACACCACACACACTCCTTCTACATATGTCAAGGCAGGATCCGTTTCGATTTCGTACTGTAGAACAACGCTTGTGCCATTGATGACTGGTTCTGTCTTGTTTTTAACAATATTGAAAGCTTCATGTGTCTCCAAGCAAAACGTTGTGATTGAAACCAAGATGAAGAATAAAGAAGCAAAAGCAATAAACTGTAGAAGAAAAGGAAATAAAAAAAACATAGTGATCTGAACCAGAATATACTTTGATTCAAATCTAAGAGCATTGATCCCTGGAAATAAGAAAGAATAACAGCATATTTGGAGATTTCACTTGGGATGCTACTGGGGTAATAAAAGAGATGTTTATATGGCGTTAATTAGAGTATACATATAATGCATTGCAAGTTCTGTTTTCAGCTTATGGAGAGACAAAATTTTGCTTTATGTTAGAGAATAATTTCTTGAAACTTTTGTGTAAGAAAATGTAACCTGTGAAGACAGTATAAAAATTACTCTGAAAAGGGCAACAGGCTGAAAAAAGAAAGACATTTAGATAATGGCTCCAGTTATTGTTTGTGACCATAAAAATTTTCATTTTTGTTAGATCAAGTTTTATACCTATAAATATAAGGTACATTATACACTGATATAAACTTGGAAGCCACCCAAATTTGACTATAGTTTTCTACTTATAAATAAAATGGTCTGGATATCACGATATCTGAACATTAAAAAATCTTTGTAATATATGGCATCAATTAAATTATATCAACTTGAGGTAGAGTCTTATCTAATATAGCAAATCTAGGGAGGAAAAGTAAGGCAACAATACTGAAAGGAGAGAAACTGAGTTAAGGAACAAATTAAGAGACATTCTTCTTCCCTTATTAAAAATGAACCTTAAAGCATTAGAGTAACAATTTGCAAAGTTGTAGTTTTATTTAATTTAATTCTTTATTTCTTTGGTCAATAATATATCAATATACACACCTATTAATGCAGATTATTAATAAGAGCTCCTACTTATATTGTTCTGTATAGTACCAGGCACTAGTAAAACCAACTTACATATTAATTCTTATTAATCCATTTAACAACATTACTTGTACCCCATTTTAAAGTTCAGGAACACCAGGCCTGGAGAGTTTAAGTCACTTCTCCTAGGTCTTAAGATACAAAATACTAGACCTGAGACACTAACAAGACAAGTTTAGCTCCAGATTCTATTCCTTTAACTTACCAAATTCTCAAATGTAGAATACAAATATGTTGCGAATCATTTATTTAGGCTGGGATCACATACTTCTTAATAGTCAAGATTGGAACATTTGAAATCCAGTTGTTTAAATGAATGCACTGCTATAGCTGGTGCTGGAGACTTTCAAAATACCTGGCTGATTCCTACTGCTCTGTGGTAATGCTCTCAGATTTAGCATGTTAAATAAACAGATCATTCCTTAAAATGTTCAAACTAATGAATCATTCAGGAGTGTCAGTCAAGTGGAGGGAAGTCCTGATTGGGAAATAGAGTATACCCCAAACCCAGAGTTGGACCCTGGCATCTTCTCTTCAAACATGCCACTGAGAAAGGCTGAACCAGATTTCAAGAAGAGATTGATAACACCTCTTTCTTCAGCTGGTTGAGTCCCATCCACCTGATATGTGAGGGCTATGTATAGGGCCTAAGTAGTCAATCAAGACTGTGGTGATCTGCCTTAAAGAACCACCTCACATTATGGAACCGCTTCTACATAGTGTACCAGTTAGAGCATCAGTCACACAGGATCACACACAGGTGTCATTTCATGGCTTTCCCTGACTTTCCACTGCTCACCTTCCAACTACCCTTATTTTTGACATTATGACTCAGCCATTAGCTTTTCCAAACATGTTATGAAATAGTAATCTCTTTGCTCAGTTTCCCCTTTATACAAATAAATATATAATTCTTTTTTTAATCAACCAGCTGTTGTAAGATTTAGATACACTAAAAGATGACATTTTTTAGGGGAAGAATCAATTGTTGTTGATTCATAAATTACTACTTTTTCTAATATCTATAGACTTGAAAATCATATTTGTTTCTGATCCCACCCCAAATATTTTATTAGTCCTGCTAATGTGTATCTACTGACTGTTCCAACCTAACCTCCCCACAATCTCCACCTTAGTCTCCAGCATTTCAAGCTAAATAGCAAACGTTTTAGTGTGCAAAGTCTATCTATGAGCAGTTAGAAAGCATAATACAATTAAATTACAATTCTATTTTTGCTTCTAGTGTTCTTCAGTCATTGTTGTTGTTTTTTTCTTTTTTCAGCTAACTTTGCAAACTCAAACTCCACCTACATTCATGTGGTGGGATTAAGTGAGACTTCCTAACAATTTGCTGTTTTGAAATCAGTCCTAGTGTGCTCGCCCACATCCATACAACAAAACAATTTTATAGTACACACTGTTGCTTCTAAATATAAAACACTGGGACCTTTTCTAATCGGCTAAATTTCTACCATTCATTTATTCATTTAACGAATATGTTCCAGATACCTCTCTATGCCAGGCTGCAAGTTAAGTTCTTAATTTAACAACAGTTAACAAGACACACTCCCTGCCTTTCAGGAACTCACAATGTACTACAGATGCAGACATGAAGTCCATTAATCACACAGAAATTATATAAGTGTAATTGTTCTAAGTTCAATGAATGGAAAAATATAGGGTACTTTGAAAGGATTAAAAAGTGGGCTGCATTTAGACTGAGGGGTCATTGAAACCTCAGTGCTGTGTGCATGTATGTCACTATCATTATGAACTACATTATGATGTGAGACTATACTATACCAATAAAAGTATAAAAAATCTCTGTAGACTGACATTTGAGGGACGAATAGAAGTCAAGTGGGTGGAAATGGGAGATTTATGTATGATGCAGTAAGAAGGTTTAACAAAAACTTAGGGATCTTTTGTTCCTACTCTCTGAATTGATCCTTGGCTGTAACACCACAAGAGCTGCAGGTTTTTCACATCTGCCTTCGTTGCAAAGATTGTGATGTATAAACTGCAATGTAGCATTGAGACTGCTTTTAAAAGGTTAATCCCTTTTTCTGAGAAGATTTTAATCAATCAGAAGTGTTACCTGGGTTTTTAATGAGGATATAAGGTGACTTTAGAGAAGTTTAATTACTGGTGGTGCTACTTTGGGTTTATTGTCTTATAGAATTCACTTGTCTTAAACTATTGTACTAGCACCATGTGTGATACAATGTGAAAATAGAAGGTGTATATTATAGTGGATTTTAATTTAAAGCATTATGCCTACGTTAGAAATCTCATATATTTCTTTTTTGTGTGTGTGGTATCGGGGATTGAACGCAGGGGCATTCTACCTCCACGCTACGCCCCCGGCCCTATTTTTTATGCTTTATTTTGAAACCAGGTCTCACAAAGTTGCGGAGGGCCTCACTAAGGAGAGAGAGAGAGAGACAGAGAGATAGAGAGAGAGACAGGGAGAGAGAGAGCGAGAACTGAGGCTGGCCGCGAACCCGGATCTTCTGGTCTCCGCCTCCCAAAGTACTGGGATTACAAGCGTGCACCACCACGCCCGGCAGAAATCTCATATATTTCTTTTAAAAAAGTATAATGATTAGGTCAATACAGACTTCTAGAATATGATGTTTATGTTCATTAAAGGAGTTATATTGTCAGGAAAAGCTTAACAGTCTTGAGATACCACACTTTGTGGTTGGAACATAAACATCCTGAATCATCTTGTCCTTGGAAATAGTTTAAATTGCCAACCCTAATCAAAGACCTAGAAGTTAAACCAGAAACGATGAAATTATTAGAAGATAACATAGGCACTGGTAGATAATTCTTCAATAAGAACCCCAAAGTTTAGGAAAGAAAACTAAGAATCAATAAATGAAATGGCATCAAATTAAAAAGCTTCTGTACAACAAAGGAAACAATCAAGAGTCTAAAAAGAATACATACAGAATGGGAGAAAATCATTCCTAGCTACTCCTCTGATAGAATCTAGAATACATAAAGAACTTTACCAACTTAATATTTAAAAAAAAACAAATTGCCCAATCAAAGAGGCCAATTAAACTGAATAGATGCTTTTCAAAGGAAATACAAATGGCTAATAAATATATAAAAGAATGTTCAACATCATTAACAATCAGGGAAATGTAAACCAAAACATACACTGAGATTCCATTTAACTCCAATTATAATGGCAATCGCCCAGAATACAAATACTTTTTTTTTTTTTTTGTGGTACCGGGGATTGAACGCAGGGGCGTTCTACCTCCGCGCTACGCCCCCGGCCCTATTTTTTATACTTTATTTTTGAAACTGGGTTTCACAAAGTTGCGGAGGGCCTCACTAAGGACAGAGACAGAGAGACAGAGAGACAGGGAGAGAGAGAGAGAGAGCTGAGGCTGGCCTCGAACCCGGATCCTCCGGTCTCCGCCTCCCAAAGTACTGGGATTACAAGCGTGCGCCACCACGCCCGGCTCAGAATACAAATACTTATAAATGCTGGAGAGGATGTGATGAAATCAAAACTTTCATACACTGTTGGTGGGATTGTAAATTAGTACAACCCCTATGAGATCAGCATGGAAGTTCCTCAAAAGACTAGGAATGGAACCACCATGCTACCCAGCTATACCACTCCTAAGTATCTTTCCAAAAGAATTAAAGTCAGAATACTATATTGACACATGCACATTCATGTTTATAGCAGCGCAATTCATAACAGGCAAATTACGGAACCAACTAAGGTGTAATCAACAGATTAATGAATAAAGAAAATGAGGTGTATATACACAATGGATTTTATTCAGCCATAAATAAGAACAAAGTTACGTCATTTGTAGGAAAATGGATGGAACTAGAGAGTATTATGCTAAGTGAGATCAGTCAGTCTCAGAAAGCCAAGGGTCTTATGGTTTCTCCCATATGTGAAAGTAGAAAGAAAATAGGAAACAAAAGGGACTTTAGATAAGTGAGGAGAGACCAGTAGAATAGTGGAAGGGAGTTGGGGAGGAAGAGAAAAGGAGAACTGATGAAGGAAACAGTTCAAATAATGCTATGTACATGTATCACTACAAATCTCACTAACATGTATGGGGAGGGAGAGGGGAATGGAGTGGGATCTGGAGGAAAACACACCAAGTGCTGTGTGCATGTATGCTTGTATCACTTTGAACCTTATACTTTGATGTATAATTACAATGCATCAATAAAAATATAAACAACAAATAAATTACCCACCAAAGAAAAGGAGGGTAGTATAAAGATCACATACATTAGAATATACCTGGAAAGTGTACACAGATGTGAATTCCTTATCCTCACAAAAGATATGACTCTCTCCTGTGGATAGAGGGAATCTGCTTCAACAAGCTTTCTAGGTGACTGCTCTGCATACTGAAGTCTGAACTTCTAGATAGATTGATAATACAAGTTATCAAATGAATTGGAACAAGTTTCAGATTGCAAGCATTTATAGCTTTTTAAGAGAATCTTCCTAGAGCCTTCATAAGAATAGCTCACTGCCTCCTTAGTAATGGGATGTTTTGTGTATATGTTTATATGTTTGTGTGTATTTTGACCTAATTATGGCTTCTATGCAAATACTTCTGAGTACACAAATCATCTGAATAGCCTACAAATATACACAATTCTGAGACACAACATTTTGGGACCCAAAGTTGTCTGTCTGTTTTAGTCAGCCATTTGATACTTGTATTTATCAATATTTTTACTAGCATTACTTAAAGAACCACATCATGCTTTTGTATTTGTATCTGTTCTGTTTTCATAGCTCCATATACGTTTAGTTCTTAAGTACTTTGTAAATCTCCTGGAGTGTGATATTACCATAATAGGAAAATAAAGAGTATTAAAATAAAAACAAGCTTTGGCATTTCAATGTAAAGATAATGTTCATCTCAGAAGTAGATGACTATTTTGCTTAAAGTAAAAACAGCCAGATAGGCATTTTGTTATTTGAAAAAGCTAAAGGTCTAGAAGGAGAGGGTTGTAAGAAAGGACAAAACCATGCTTCATAACAGCATGATAGGAATTTGGAGATTGGCCTTTGTCAGGTTTAGAATAGAGAATTTGTAAAGAGATTGAAATTTGAAGGAAAAGGTCCTCAAAGCCAAGGAGCAAGAGCTCAGAATGTGAAGTCAAGGAAGCGGGAAACCCCTCTGCAGGTTCAGAAGCTGAACTTGGGCGAAGCCGTGGAGAATAAGAAAGCGTAAGATGATGCTTTCTCTTAGCCTTCAGCAAAAAGCCATTGTAAAAAAAAGCAGGTTGATATCGATGGTGCTTTAAGTAATGAAAGTATTGGGTGAGGGACAGCAAAGTCATCCATAGAAGGCAAAATGCCCCAAGAGGATCAAAAACATAGAAAAGTAATGAGTAAAAAGTCATGAGGAGAAATTTGGTCCCCATGAAAACCCTTGCAGAATTTGAGAGAGTGCAGAACCTCCCGTGGAATGAATAGAAACTTAACTTATTAGCAATTTGGTTTGAGTATCAAGTAAACAGGTGACCCTGGGAGCTTTGAAGACCTGGGGTTAGCCAGAGGCAAACACTTGGACTGCATTAGCAGGAACTCTCTGCACTTTATCTAAATTTAAGTACTTTGGATATAGCAAAGTCTTCTTTTGTTTCTGGCTCATTGGATAGAGCAGAAATGGGTAAATATGTGGTTAGAATGAATAATATTAAGAAAAATAAACAGGAAAGGAAATAGGGAGAAAGAAATTTGTTTGTCTTTCTTCTTCATTGGAATGAAAAATCTTTCAAAACCGAATGTTTTCTTCTTTTTTAATCTCTTCCTCCTGGCACAGTCAACATTATTTAGTATGATAGGATAAGTGAATAGTAGAATGGAAGAATTAAAGAATAAATGAGGGAAAAACTTAGGTAGACCATATTCAGTGGGAATTAAAAGGATGTGAATGAAAATGAAATAAATTAATAAAGTTTTAGTATTGGAGCAAAATAGCTAAATTCACAACAAAAAACAGCCAATTGAACTGGTCCATTAGTCCAAATATTACCAATTAGTAGTTTCCATTCATTCTGCTAATAAACTGTTAGGGAAGACTGGGAAACAATCGCATTGGCATTTTTTTTTTCCTTTTCCACTATGGTAACACCTTAAACTCTTAAAGGCATCAAATGAAAATAAAATTAAGTGTGTTAAATAGTTAACATGTTAGAAAGCTCTGAGACAAGGTATGTCATGGTGATTGAATTCACAGAATTGGTGCATCAATCCAGGCAGTTTCAGAATAGAAATATTCTGTTAAACAAATGGCTCATGAGTCCAGTGAGTAGGAACTTCTTCTCCATCAGTCCTCTCCAATGTGTTCATGTTTAACTGCACAAAGTATCCAACACTCTGGCTTCCAACCATCAGCAATCTTCAAGGAAGTCCACAGAGGTCCAGCTTCCACATGGAAGGCACTATATCAATCTACCGCAATGCAAATATTCTAGTAGATTTATACGTGTATATGTAGGAGGCAGTGAGAAAGTGGAGAAAATATATTTTTTATTTTTTCTTTCCCATCAGCATTAAAATAAATGAAATGGTGTTCTATAACTTACAAATGCCAGAACTTTCAAAACTACGGACCACGTTGATTAAGTTTCCCTTCTTTGTGTTCCTGTAGCCTAGGATCATTGCTAACAGTGATTTTCACCCACCTTTGATACTGATTCCATGCGACCACAAGTGACTCAGAGAGGGAACTAAACATTCTATCCTCAGGGCCAAGGACAGGGACTAACCAGAAGCAAGAGGTAGGTGCTCAGTTCCTATTGTGGAATTAGCAAAGGAATATATTTTTTAAATACATTGATTGAATCTAAAACACTTATATTAGCGCCAACACAGAATCTGTCCTTTAAAAGCCACTTCATCTTCCTATTATTCATGATCAGAAACCTTGATATATACTATAAACTTTACAGGGAGGAAAATGTGAAGAAAAATGAAATCTACCTTTGTTTTGTTAACTAAAGTCAATGAGAATTTTAATATTTGAAAATTAACATTATAGGAAGATTTTTAGTAAATATACATTAAATTAATATAATTTAATTAATATAAATTAAATATACATTAATACTAAAATATACATTAAGGAATTTCCATTTTTATAATTCCACATGAGGTACATCTATTTTTAGTTTATATTCTAAGGACATTATATATTTTACAAATGGTAATGCATCATTCCTATTATACTCTTGCTTCTTTTTCTTCCTTCCTTCCTTCCTTCCTTCCTTCCTTCCTTCCCTCCTTCCTTCCTTCCTTCCTTCCTTCTGTGTGTGTTTCTGGGAATAAAACTTAGGGCCTCACACATGCCAGATTAGTGCTTTTCCATTGAGCTACAATCCCAGCCTCTGATTTTCTTTCTTAAATAAAGAAATAAAGACACTGACAATAGCAAGTACTTCTAATAGTGAGATATCAGAAACTCATCATGGAGTCCCCAGGTCCAAAATTTCCACTTTTAGAATTTTACTATAATAAAATATTTACATAGAAATAAAAAGATGTAGAAGGATATACAATGAAACATTATTTGTACTTTGGAAAGTGTGAATATCCATGAATTGATGGTATGTCCATAATACAGCATTACAAAGAAGTAGCTCAACATGTATTGATATGGAATGATCTCCAAGGAATCACATTAAAGAACAAACAGCTATGACACAACAGTACATAGAGTTCTTATCCATTTCCTTCTCTATGTACAACTAAGAAAACAATTGAACAGAAATACTGTATTCTTAGCAATGGTTATATCTGGGTATAAGAATGGCATTGGGTGGGGGTATTACTGATGTCAAATCCTGTCTGCAAAGTTGGAATTTTTTACAACAATTTTAATCGTGTATTATACGTTTAATTTTAAAAGAAAATAATAACCAAGAGAGGAGTAAATCTGGATTATTCTGCATGACCATTAAACTGATTTTATTTGCCCACAGAAATGATACATTCGAAATTTTTCATTTTTATTCTTTTCTACAGCCCTTTAATTTAGAAGACGCACTTAACTGTGTGCATATTCAAGTCTCATTCACTAGTTTTGCCATAATTGACAGGAGTTTTACTTCACAGAACTGTGGCCTCTAGTGAGACAAAAATATCTTTTTCATTAGTAAGTCTGTCCCCAAAGACTAGCCAAATAGGGACCTCAGTGACAGAGTTAATGACTTGAGCTTCTTCTGAGGCTGGTTTTACCATTTCAAAGTAGATCCATAGATTCTACTGCGTTTATAGCACTGTAGATGGAAGAAAGCGACCCATTCTTCAATGGAGTTAACATACATGATAACCATGTTCAGAAAATGATGGACAAGATTACACTTCAGGCATTTATACATAAACCTGTGTGTATAACACATGTGTTTTTATATACATATCCATAAAATATATCTTTATATGTATGGATATATTTTATTTAGGCATGTCTTATATACAGACATGCATATATTATAAAGATAAGTATAGAAATCAATATAAAACAATATAACATCCATTCCTTAAATCACAAAAATATACCCAAATGTTACTTTTAACCACTGACATTTATGTGACCCCTGATAAATATCTTCCACCCTTTAAAAAAATTATTCTTACATAATATAAATATACCATACTTCTACATTTTTATTTATAGGCCACAGATTTCACTGAAATTGCAATTTTTTGTTTAAAGTTAAGGTCTATAATCATTCACACCCAAATGTAATTTTCTGGGGTACAGGCAAGGGAGGGTTGCATGTATTAGTTGTATTATCACAATGAATTATGGTATGCAAAGTTAGGTCCTAGAATTAATTAATTAATTAATTAATACATAGCATCATTTTGCTTCTTAAAGCCTCATAATAAAATTTAAAGTGTTTTTGTAACTAGCATATTTCATGAAAATAATTTTTATAATTATTTCATTGACTGAAGACAGATTCCATACTTCTCAGTCATAGTATCATAAAAAACTATAGTAATTTCATGACATAAGCCAGAATTGTAATTCCTCAATTACAGTTATTAAAAACTCCCCCCAAAATTTCCATCTTTGATAAAGTTAATATGAATTTATTTTTAAATGATTCAGTATGTCTAGAGATGATATGATCTGCTCCACTACTGTCTAATGTTAGAAGATCACATTATTAAACCCCATCTACCACGAGTCCTACTATATCTTTATTGAGGCCAGCAATCACTTTGCAAAATGAATTGCTCAAGAACACTCATTTTTAGTTAATTGTAGGTCAGGGAGGTGAATGGAGGGTGAAGTTGAACGTAAATTGAGGTGACTAATTTACAAACACCTGCCAAAGAGATGGTCTAACTCAGATAAATCTTTTAGCGCTCTGTCACTGTGGTCCAAACATACCCTACACAGTGTCATGTGCGTTTTCCCCCTACAGTACTACCTTTATGAGTCCACATCCCTGTACATCAGTGTCTAAAGTTTTAGTTTCAAATATTATTGTTTTCTTTTTTCCCTGTCTCCTTGTTAAGTAATCCTTTCTAGAAACATAATATTTTGCTCTAGTAGCTGAGTCTTACCCAGCTAGACTCAACCACAGCTTCAAGTGAGCCCCACATTTATAAATCTAGGATGTTGTTTTTTTTGTAAAGGACATTTGCTTGCTTTTTCCTCTACTTTTATTGGTGCATTATAATAATATATCATAATGAGATTCAAAACAAAACGTGCATACAGGCACACAGCACTTGGTGTGTTTTTCTCTATATCCCACCCCACTCCCCCCTCTTCCCTTCCCAATATTAGTCAGCATAGGTCAGGACCCCTCCATTCCATTTTGTTCCAGTCCATCAGAGATCCCTCTTCATGCATGTGGGTAATAGACACTAGAGTCTCACTTTTTCCTTGGCCAGAAAGCCTTGGCCACTTTTGCAAGTAATTGTAAATTATTCCCAGAGGTCAGAGACAAATTTGCTGTATGTGACAAAAAAGACCCTGGTAAATTGCAACTTTGTTACAAGGAACAGAAAAAAAATATTTAAAACTTAGAGGGGATTTATTGGCTATGTGCTTAGAAGTACAAAGGATGGGTCTTAGTTTTGCTTGTTTTGACCATTTAACTATATTAACAGATACCAAATTGTAGACTGGGGGTCTCACAATGGTCCTGAGACCTTTTCTGTAGTCCATAAAGTCAAGACCAGTTTTGTAATAACACTAAAATATATTTTCCTTTTCCTTCTCAAGGCCTCACTAGTTGACAGTGGAGTTTTCTCAAGGCTACGTGACATGTGGTATCTCAACAGACTGAATGCGGAAGAGGGTAAGACAATCTGCCCATCTTCTATTAAGCCAGGCATGAAAGAGATTTGCAAAAATGTAAAACAAGGCCACTGTGCTCATTTTATTCATTCTCCTTTTGAATTAGTTTTCTCTAAAGGCTATTTTTCATTGAATATATGTTTGCTCACATCACTGGGTAATTTCCTAGTCCAGGAAAATAGATGTCTCCTGGCCTTTTTTATATATAATTAATAGGACCAACTGATGATTCTATACAAGATTAGGAAGCCTCCAAGGAGATCTTCAACACATTTAGCTTCTTTACTAGATTTTAAAATAAGTAAACAAACCATGCATTTACTATGTTAATAATATTTAAAATATCATGAAGCTAGCTCTAGCATAAGCAATTCTCAGTATTCACAGAAATCTGAAATAACCAGAAATAGCTAGCCCACTACTTAAATATTAAAATATGTTAATCTTATCTACTTCCATGAATCCGATTACTGGCAATGTACCAGCAATAACACAACTATCAATCTCCAGCTTCTACCCTTTGTTTGCGATTTATACTCATAAGGCTCTTCAGTCTGAACTAAATGACCTACAATAAAAAGACAATCTAAATAGGAACTTATACATTTTATTATTTAAATGCTCAGAGGTGCTCCAAATTTCACGTGTCTAACATACCATTAAATATGCCCTTCTTATTCCATGGTATATTTCTGTTGTTTCAAACAATCATTTATCAATTAACCAAACAGGTACCATAACTTATTTTTTATTCCCTAAATCTCCATCTGTTAAATCAATGAATCTTATAAGTTCTCAGACTCTAAATATCTCTAGTACTTTTCTCCCTTCTTTCCATTCCTAGTGGCAATGGCTTTACTTTTTCCTTTAATTAACTTCTTCCTGGATTACCAGGAATAAGCACTCCTTTAAGGAAACAAATGTAATTATGTCACTCACCTGCTTAAGAAAATTTAACAGCTCCCAATTACTGAATAACATACAATAGTCTTAATATATGATTCAAGAAACTTTCTTACCTACCTATCCTATTGATAACATCACTAGCTATATTTCATATCAGTCTTTTTATGTCGCATGCCTTTGTATATGCAGTTCCTTCTGTCTGAAGTATACTTTTTTTCCTTTGTATGACTGATAAAGAACTATCCAGTACCCAAAATTCAACTCAGAAAACACTTGCTCTTTGAAAAACATCCCTGAAATATGAGATAAAACTAATCACTTTATTTTTAGTTCCTTATTCATATCTTTACAATAGCACTTACCTCACTTTTTAAAATATTTTTTCTTCTCCATAAGCTTGTTTCAGCAGCAGCTCTTAATTTATACATATGCTAATTGAGCTGGTGCTTAGAAAATATTAAGAAATAATAGCAATAGATTATGGCCACACCAAGCACACAGATTTAACTAATTTTTGTTTCATTGATTTATACCCATCCACTCCCCCAAGGGAATTTTTAAGAAACCTCATGAAGACATCAGACCCAGTGAAATAGGAATAAAAGTATGCACTATGAAGAAAAGTATAAAGTGATGCAAATAAGGGAACAGATTGTCAATATGAGTGACAGGATCATGGCAGTGTGAAAGATGTAAAGAAAAAAGAGTTCTTCAAGGTGGAGAGATTAACAATGGTGAATCATGTAGAGTCCATGAAGATAAAAATATATATTGGACGAAATAATTAGGACAACCTTAGTTTCCTTTATTGAAGCACCAAGTGCTCTGTGCATGTCTGTTTCTATCACTTTGAACCTCATTATAATGTATATTTACAATGCACCAATAAAAGTATATTAAAAAAAGAAATCAGAGCAAATACAGACTTAAAGGATAAACAAACTAGTGCTGAGAAACGTGAGTAGCAAGTTCACACACACACACACACACACACACACACACACACACACACACACACACACAAATACTCACAAGGATTTAAATCAGCTTCACCCACCGAGGTCATCACAAATCATTGCAACACTCTGGAATTTCATTAAAATAGACAAAATGGACTAATTCTAGCAAATATAAAAAGCTACTCAGGTAATAACAGCATCAGATCATATTTTTGAAACTGTAAAGGTAATAATATGCGGTGGCAACATTATCTTGACATAAAAAAGATGGCAACCTTAAAAAATAAGATGTAGCTGGGCGTGGTGGCACACACTTGTAATCCCAGTACTTGGGAGGCGGAGACCGGAGGATCTGGGTTCCCGGACAGCCTCAGCTACTTAGTGAGGCCCTCCGCAACTTTGTGAGACCTGGTTTCAAAATAAAGTATAAAAAAGAGGGCCGGGGGTGTAGCTCGGAGGTAAAACGCCCCTGGGTTCAATCCCCGGTACCGCAAAAAAAAAAGATATAAATTTTTCTTCTAAAACTAATAATACTAATAAGTATTAATGGGTAAAATTCAGTGAGTGCATATACCCTAAAAATTCATTTTCATTTCATTGAATCCTACCAACATATTGCATAGTACAGTCTATTGTCCCATTTTACAGAGAACCAAATGGAGGTTTAGAGACTAGGGCCCAAACCCCTCTGCCTTATAGCATATGTTTCTTTGAATGTGCTTTTTATGTTTTGGGGGGGTTTGTCAGGTTTTTGTTGTATTTGTTGTTTTTTAGTACTGGGGATTGAATTTAGGCATGTTTTACCACTGTTACACCCCCAGTCTCCCATCCATCCTTTAAAATTTTATTTTGATACAGTATCTTCCTAAATTGCCCAGGCTGGACTTGAACTTGCAATTCTCCTGCCTCATTCTCCTTAGTCACTGGGATTACAGTAGTACGCCATCACACCCAGCTTCAGTGCACATTGTTTTTTCTTTTTACAAGACTTTTCAACTCTACCGAACAAAAAGACTTAGAAGAGAAATACTAAAATTATTTGTTCCTATAAATAATCTTTTATTCACATGTATACCTATAAACATATATCTATATATATGCTAAGTTTTAGCCTTCAATAATGGGAGAGCAATAAAACCAGAAGAAAGAAATTCCCAAGTTTTTAGTTTCCATCTGTCTTCTGGATTTATACATATGTAGATTGATGATAGATGATAGATAGATGATAGGTAGATAGATGATAGATAGATAGATAGATAGATGATAGATATTTACACCACTTCTCAAAGTCTTTATAAAATAAATGGTATCATAACAAAATGTTTATTCTACAAAATCAAAGAACATAAAGCAAATGGGGATCAAGCTGAACAAATTGTATGTACATTATTTGGACAAAGTAACTAGACGTTTTCAGACTAAAGCATCTAGAAAATTATATAACTTGCATGAATGGACAAGTATGAGCTGACTTCTCCTTTTCCCTTTATATATTCATTTTCCTATCTCTATTTTCTAGCTAGAGAAAGAAGTGGATGTTTTCATAGATTATTTAGCTCATTTCAGAGCTTTCTGAGCAGGGCTTGCCCTTGATATAGAGACAACAGAAGGAAAACTGTTGAATATTTAATAGAGCTAGAAAATACTACATTTAATATTCTCTTGAGCTTACATACAGTGCTGACTTAGAAGGAAACCCAGAGTGCCTCTTTCCACATGTAAAACCTTAACAATGCAGCCAGTAAATCATTCTCTAGAATAACATCCACAACTTGAATGGCTACATCCTTAAAATTAGAATGTTTCCTTTAAAATATGATCTGAATGCTCTTGGTTACTTGAAAAAAATTGACTGTGAACTTTGATGCTTCATTTCTTCATTTTAAAATTTCAATGATTTTGACAATGGCTAGAATATTATTGAGGCTTTGTTTCATTTCATTCTGCTTTGTCATTTGTGTTTGTATTTGATTTGATAAGAGATAAATTTTAGAAATACTAAGCAAATCACTTATGTAAGGATCTTTAATAGTTACTGCATATCCAGCATGCTTTATTGATTTTGGTTTTACATATGTAAAAACTCATTTAAGTGGAGTAAGTTTTTGACAAGACTAGAAATGGAGAAGGAACCCTCCAGTACATAAAAGAGTCCTTCTCAAAAGATTATAATCTTTCACTGGATTTTTAAAATATTCTTTATGATTTCATTTCTTCTCATTCTATTTCGATATGGTTGTGCAAGAGTCCATAATTCAGTTCAATAAACATTTCTTGTTCAAATCTGAAGCTAAAGATTCTGAGCTGTGAGATTCTGGAGGATCCAAGGAGAGTTCCTGTGTGGAAGAACCATGTAATATATATATATATATATATATATTTTTTTTTTTTTTTGCAGTACCGGGAATTGAACCCAGGGGCGTTCTACCTCCGTGCTACACCTCAGGTCCTATATTTTTTAATACTTTTATTTTGAAACCGGGTCTCATGAAGTTGTGGAGGGCCTCACTAGGTACAGAGAGAGAGAGAGAGAGAGAGAGAGAGAGCAGAGGCTGGCCGCAAACCCGGATCCTCCGGTCTCCGCCTCCCAAAGTACTGGGATTACAAGCATGCGCCACCACGCCCGGCTCATGTAATATATTTAAAGGAAACAAAATGAGGAAATAATGCCTCAAATAAAGGCAGAATATAATCTATTCAATAAGAGAAAGAAATACCTAAAAGTCAGCCATAAATCCAACACAGTGTTGTTCCACTCATAATTCTCCATACAGAGCACTGACTCTGTATGGAGAATTGTTGAGGCCATCAACTGCAACCCTGTCACTGGATCCAATGGATAAAGAGATATCTTTTGTTCACACTCTCAAAATTAGTAAATGCAAAAGGTCCCCTACCTTTAAGAGACTCACTGGTTGACTTCCAGGTTACCTTGTTCTGATATCTTTCCCACTTCTCTGAGCAATATTTCTCAATTTCCTTTCCTGGGTCCCCTCCCTCACCTGATCTCCACATGTTAGAAGAGCACAGAACTATGTCCAGGCCCTTTCTCTGTAAGAAACTGATATAGTCCACGCATTAGAACCTGTGTCTATTTGCTTTTGATTCTAAATTTAGATCTCCAGCTCCCTGAGCTCTACATTATTTTCTTGATCATATTTTTTACCATTTCCAAAAGGATGTGATATCAGATAGGTTTACCACACATTTAAAAATGTTTTATCCTCCCCCAAATTTGTCCTTCCTTTCAGCCTCGTGATCTCAGAAAAAAAAAAAACACTGTTCAACTCAAGCCAAAATACAGAGGTCATCATAGTGTCTTCTTTTTCCTCTCTATATTAGTGTCTAATCAATTCCCTCACCTGACTCCATGTGACAATCTTCTCTTTGGGCAATTGCCATAGTCTCTTCACTCCCATGTTTTCGGAAATTGCAGTACTTATAGATTACTGTATAAATGTTCCTTCAAAACTTAACCTGAAACAGCAAATATTTATAATCCCAATTTTTATATCACTTAGGATGGACAGAGCTGGCTCAGTACCTCTCCTGAAGTTTCAGTAACAATTTTAGCCAGTTGTTTGAGTCATCTGAATGCTTAACTGGGGCCAGAGGGTCTACTTTCAAAGTAGCTCACTCCCTCTGTTGGAAGGAGACCTCAATTCCTTATTGTCTATTGGGAGAAGACCCCGATTCCTTGCCATGTACACCCCTCCATGGGTCTCTGTTTAGTCAGAGATTATTAGATAGATGATAGATAGATAGATAGATGATAGATAGATCGATAGATAGATGATAGATGATCAATAGATAACGATTATTATTATTATGACTGATTGTATGTACATAATAAAGTACTGGCTCATGTAATTGTGAAACCTGAGAGGGTCCTTGATTTTCCTTCTGCAGATTGGAGGCCCAGGAAATAGAGTGGCATAGTTCAAAGATCAACAAGGTTAATAGCTGGTGGTGTAGATTCCAGTCCAACTTGAAGGCCTAAGAACAAGGATAGCCAAAGGCTGGATAAGATAGATGTCCCAGTTCAGCAGGCAGGCAAAGAGCAAATTCAACTTTCACCTGCTTTTTTTTCTCTATCCAGGCCTTTACAGGATTGAATGATACCTGCCCATATTCCAGAGGGCCTTCCTCTTTACACAGTTCACCAATTGAAATGCTAATCTCTTCTAGAAATACCCTCAGAGACTCACCCCAAAATAACATTTGATAGATATCTGGGTGTCCAGTGGCCCAGTCAAGTTGACACATAAAAGTAGTCATTACAGACCCCTTGAGTACCTTTACATTACCACATGACAGCTGCTCTCCCCAGAGTAAGGGATCCAAGGAAGAGAACAGGAATAAGTGATGCTTTCTATGACCTCGTTTCAAAAGTTACATCATCTTCTTTTTGTTAGCGACAAATCACTGAATCCATCCTATACTCAAAAGACGAGAATTAAATTCTGCTTCTTAAAAGGATAAATGCCAACAATTTAGAAAAAAGTATTTTTACATGCCTTTATTATTTTAATTGACTGATAAAATTATATGTTTTCATCATGTGCAAAGTGATATTTTGAAGTATATATAATATATATTGTTAAATGACTAAATCTAGCTAACTGACACATGTATTACTTCACATAGTAATCATTTTTGTTGGGAAGTACACAAGGCACAGAAAGACAAATACTGCATGATCTCACTCATATGTGGAATCTAAAACTGTTGATCTAATAGAAGTAGAGTAAAATGGTGGTTACCAGGGGCTGCTATGGTTAACCAGGGCTGGGAAGGACATTGACCATAGGATAAATTTCAGGTATATAGGAGAAGTAAGTTCATGGGATCTGTTGTACAACATGGTTACCACAGTTAATTATAAGAGAATTGACCCTTGACCAACATGGAGGGTAAAAGCATGAATCCCTACACAGTGGAAAACTCACATATAAATTTAAAAATATATATTTAAGTCATTTATTAAAAGGTGTTTGCAAGGCCGGGCATGGTGGCGCATGCTTGTAATCCCAGTACTTTGGGAGGCGGAGACCAGAGGATCCGGGTTCGCGGCCAGCCTCAGCTCTCTCTCTCTCTCTCTCTCTCTCTCTCTGTCCCTCCCTGTCTCTCTCTCTCTCTCTCTCTCTACCTAGTGAGGCCCTCTGCAACTTCGTGAGACCCCCGGTTTCAAAATAAAGCATAAAAAAATAGGGCCGGGGGTGTAGCGCAGAGGTAGAACGCCCCTGGGTTCAATCCCTGGTACCGCAAAAAAAAAAAAAAGGTGTTTGCAGTTTGTAGACTTTTTTGAAAAAGTCAAATTGCAAACTTTTATTACAAATTAAAAACGAGGTTCCTAGAAAAGTCAACTTGACCAGATTTAAGACATTTAAAAGTGCATTGAGAAAAAACAGGCTTTTAAAAAAGAAAATAATGCATTTTTTATTACCAAAAAGAGAGAGAGATTTTTAGGTAAAAATAATAAAATCCCTATGCTGCATAGGTAATGCTGATAGTTCAGTGGGTGAAAAACAAGGAAAGCAAGCGCATTGTCTTAATTTATAATCTTTTGTTCTTTTTTTCCTTCTTTCTTTTGTGTGTGTGTATGTGGTACTAGGGATTGAACCCAGGAGAGTTCTACCTCTAAACTACACCCCCAGTCCTATATTATTTCTTATTTTGAAACAGGGTCTCACTAAATTACCACATGCTGGCCTCAATCATACAATCCTCCTGTCTCAGTCTCCCAAGTATTGGGATTAGACATGTGCCATTTCACCTGGCTTTCTGTTCATTGCTGGAATTTCCCATTCATTTCTTGTTGTTGGATGACCATGTGACAGTCAAGATGGTAAAGTTACATTTATTCAGCATCCCCATCCCTGTTCAGTCTAAGAGTGGAGAAATTCTCAGCTGGTGGTCTGGTTGCTATTGTGTCTTTGCCACCTTGTAACTCAGAGTTTGCAGGTGTCTATGTTGGTGACTACAGTTGCCACAGTACAGATGTTGCAGTAGTTGCTGACCTTGAGTCTCGACTTGATTTTCCTTACCCTCTCCATTGACATACTCTCTAGGGAGGAAGACCCTATGGATTCATGGTCTGTACCCACACTACATTACCTGTCTCACTGGGCGCCTCGCTCTCCTACACCCTGGTTGTGGGCACCCTCCTTCACTTCTCCCTGCACAGCAGGGCTGGAGTACTGTGGTCAAAGACTACAGGGTATACACATGTAGTAAGGTGGGGACAATTGCCTGAGGTAGGGCCTGTGTTGTTGGATCTAGTCTACAGGAGAGCTCTCTAATACCTCATCCTTCACCATTCTTTCACTGGTAATTCTCCTAATAATTGCATGGAGGAGCGCCACAACATGGGAAGCATCTATATGGGTTACAGTGTGTTGCATATCTACTGCCTAGAGCTGGAACTCCACCAGGACCTATAACATTGGCTGCCTCCACACCCTTTTCTCCATAACTCACAATAAGTCACAGTCTCTCCATCTGTGACTCTGTCTTATATGTGATGACAAATACATAAGAACCAGAAAAGGTCACTTTACTGTAATGCACAGTTTGCCGGAGAGATGAACTTCTCACAGGGAGTGTGATGGTTAATCTGGATTATCAACTTGACTGGATTAAGAGAAACCTAGGGTTAAGTGACTTCAGGTGTGTTGATGAGATGATTGGCATGTGGAACAGCAGATTGCGGGGGCGGTCCTACCCTGAATGTGGACAGCACTATCCACAGACTGGGAGCAATAAATAAAGGATGGAAGAAGGAGGAAGCAGCGGGAAGGAAAGCTCAGTTCTTCCTGGATGCAGGTGCATCTGTGCATGGTGATACTGGACTTCTGCTCCTTTGCTCTTCTAAATGGACTCTCATCAATGAGAGAGTCCTTACTGGCCTTTCCATCTTGGACTGCATCGTCGATAGGTCCTATCCTGAAACTCCAGCTCTTGAACTGCTCAACCAGATCTCTGGGCGCCACTTGGGACTACACTGCTTCTTAGTGTAAGCCAATAGATAAATTCTCTTTTATAATATACATACCATACACTCCAGAGAACCTTGACTAATACTGAGAGTATCATCACTTGGCATTTTAAGTGTATACTCACAACACTTAAGCTCACTACAATAGCAACAGGAGGTGACTATGAAAGTGTTAGCAGTACAATATATACTACAGCTAATTCTATGGAGTTATATTTAATACTGCTTTATTTATTTATTTATTTTCTGCAGTACTGGGGATTGAACCCAGGGGCATTCTACCTCTGAGCTACACCCCCATCCCTACTTTTTATTCTTTATTTTGAAACAGGGTCTCACTAAGTTGTGGAGGGCCTCGCTAAGTAGCTGAGCCTGGCCGTGAACCTGCGATCCTCTGGTCTCAGCCTCCCAAGTACTGGGATTACAAGCATGTGCCACCACGCCTGGTTGCATCTTTTATTTATTTACATTTCTCTCTACTGCACATCATGCACTGATGTATGGTCTGTGTTTGTATGCATACGTTTTGATAAATTTTAAGTTTTTACAATAGACTTGTGCATTTTGTGATAGTAAATCATAAAAATAGGGTATTATCTATAGATATTTTGTGCATTTATGACATACCTAACTTTTTCTTATTTTTTCAATATTTATAAACTTCATGGTTTGTGAATTTTTTTCAACTTGTCACAAATCTCCAAAAAAATATACTATACATGGATCTGCACAGTTCAAACCCATGATATGCAACCATCAACTGTCCATTGTATTTTTGAAAAGTGCCAAAAGAATGGATGTTAGGGAGCTATTTAAAATCAACAGTCTTCCTTTGCCTAGAGTGCAGGGCATTTACACAAAATAGCTTCAAGACTATTGTGGTGAAGTATAATGAAAGGGTAAAGCAAATGGATAAATTAATTTCAGGAATTGGGAGTTTGTGAGGAAAAGAACAGCATCCAAAAGAATGGTTGAAAAGCCTAATGTTCACAGGGAAAATGGAGGCGATTTGGAAATTCTTGGATAAAATTGACAAGGAGGAGAACCCTAAACACATAGACTATGGGGACAAACTTCAAACAAGGAAAGCTTTAGAACAGTGGCATGATTTAGCAGCAGGTAACAAAGCAAAAGAATTACCTCTTTTCAAGGAATGGTAAAAGGAGGCACCTCTAATTAAAAGCAAACTGGGGGAAAGCTATGTCTCACACATGCCAGGAAGTGGAAGAATGATAGGAAAATAAGCTATAATCTGGATGTGTTAGTCTGTTTAGAATGTCATAACATAATACCACAGATTAAACAAAACAACAGAAATCTGTGTTCTTATATTTCTGGAGTCTGAAAGTCTCAGACAGATAGCGCTGGAGTCTAGAAAGGTCTTTCTTCCTGGTTGGCAGATGGCTACTTTCTCCCTGTGTCTTGACATAACCTTTTTTCTGTGTGTTCATATTCCTGTAATCTCTCCCTCTTCTTATTGGACAGCACGTCTATTGGATCAAGTCCCAACCTTGTGACCTCATTTAAATTTAACTGTCCTTAAAAACCCTGTCTCTAAGCCAGTCATGGTGGCACAGGCTTGTAATCCCAGTACTTGGGAGGCTGAGACAGGAGGATCGCAGGTTCGCAGCCAGCCTCAGCTACTTAGTGAGGCCCTCCGCAACTTAGTGAGACCCTGTTTCAAAATAAAGAATAAAAAATAGGGCTGGGGGTATAGCTCAGAGGTAGAATGCCCCTGGGTTCAATCCTCAGTACTGCAAAAAAAAAAAAAGGTCACACTGCAGGGGTTAGGGTTTCAATATATGAATTTTGCAGTGGGACACAATTTAGTCCATTACCCTGGATTAGTTAAATTGTTGTAGAAACAGATTGTGGGTTCTATGGGACCAAATGAAAGAAGAGAAGATCGGCATGTCCCAGGATGTTTTGGGCACAGGAAGGAGTTAGCATAGATGTTAAGAGGGTGGGGTCATAGAGTGGGGAAGTGGCCCTGAAGGGGAGGGCACGGTCAGAAGTGAAGTCATTTAAGAACAATGGGGTGTTGGTGTACAATTAATAAAAAGATTGTAGGCAATGCAATGAAGAGGAGAAAACTCTGGGTTGAGTATTATGAGAAGTTGGAAATTTGAAGTCATTAAATGTTCAAATTACATATTATGTCTTGGGTTGAATTGATGCCAAATAATTAGACTTTCCAGGGCTGCTGCCTGCCCTGTCTGACCCTGGAAGGGCAATTACTCTACATACAAAACAATCTTTAACCCCAGGAGTGAGAAGCAGGACAGGGATAGGTGTGTGTTAGCAATGGCTGAAAGTAATGGTAGAGCAGAATTGATTAGGCAATAAAAAGACAGACAATAGTTTGTTATTTTGTGAACTAGATCACTTCCATTACTTCATTCAATCAACAATCATTGACATGGTTGGAAGTCCAATAAAATGATTGGGATACTGAAGCTTCTTATTATACATTTAGTCAGCAGAACATACACACATACAAGAGACAAAACACTTTCATAATTTATGATTAACATGTTTAGGCAGGTGAGAAAAATGAGATTCAAAGGCAAGATTAGTCAAGTATGCTTATACTTCCTTAGCTTGACAATGTGTTAATTTTCACAATCAATTATTATTTTTCCCTACAAATTATTCACACCAATTTAGATAGATTTAAAATTTTACAACAAAAACTTGGATAATTTCCACTTTCTTTGTGTTTTATATAAAAAATATGGTTTGTTACCTATAGGTGACTAAAATGACAATATAATGAAAAACTGCCCATCTGAAGTTTGATTGTGTCTCTAAAACCAGACTAGTCCTAGATAAGTGAATACTGAGAAGCAAAACTTAATATGTATATTGTATAATCTTTGTTAAACTCTACTTTGAAACTTTTCATTAGCTACTTTCTTCTTTTATTCTTTCACTATACTATTTAAGGTGCTATAATATGATATCTCTCTATTAGACTCTGAAAGAGTCTAGTTCCAAAAAAATAGCCACATACTGGGTAAACATAATCATCTCTCCAAAACAACTTTTTATCTTTCATGCTACAGGTCTATGTTATCCATGTGACTACTTTATTAAGGCATTCCAATTATTTCTTGAAATAATTTCTTTTCACTCTCTGGGGGGATAGCCTGATTATATCATTTTGTTGATCAGGAAGTATAAACATCCAATAATTATAGTAGGAATACTGAACAAATATTTCTCAAATCGTATGAATTTTAGAGGAAATACAGAAATAACAATTCTGATTTTTGTCATTGTTATTAGAAAATAAATTTACATTTCTTCCTATTGAGAAGTTTTTGTTCTACTCTTTTCAACAGTAGCAACCATTTTCAATAAGAATGGATGTTTTCAAAAGTAGACTTTAAAATGGTAAGAGAAATTGTGCACCAAAATGTCATTTCCTATTTATTTCTGTGAGAGGTTTTGTGGACTTTTAACTTTTAATTTAACTGATCAAAATATTTTTATTATTACAAAGTTTCACATTTGGGTTTTGTGACTTTAACACCATTAAAGTATTTCATTTGTAATATTTAATCCAAGCAAAATTTCCAGTATGTATTATTTAAAACTTTAGGTTGTTAATTTATACACTCTAGTACTACATATATGTGTTTGTAGCATAGCACCAACGCATACTATTTAATGATTATATAAAACTTTTATAAAACTTATAAGACTGTGAGTATAGTTCACCAAAATAACATAGGCAACTAGATGGGTAAAAAGGACAAGCAAATAGCATTTAATTTCTTTATTATTAGAGCATCTACTAACATTTATTTACTAACTTGATTTTCTTTTAAAGTAGCATTAACACTCCACAAATAAAACTAAAAAAATTACATGATTATCTGTCTTTGAAAAAAAATAGATGTCAATGTAAAAACAAGACTGAACCATAAGGATTTAATGAATCCTTAGTAAGGATGCAAATAACTCAAAGGTCAATAATTATTGGTTCTCTTTTTTTTCAAAAGACCTCCAATAGCAGTGAGTATGTAGTATCTCCGTGTATTTGCCTCAGGCAAAAATCACAGTTTTATCTCATTTTAACATCACTTTCAAAATTTATTAATATATTATTCCTTTACTTAAAATTAAACTTTATAATTTTATAAACATTATGGTATTTATTATAAATATTTATAATATAGTTAGTTACTATTGGTTTTTTTCTAAAATTTTAATTTTGTAATGCTCAGAAGAGAGCATGCATATGATCAAGCTTCCTTTGACTTTCTTAAGTAAAAGTACATTCATGCTGGCGATGGTGGTGCACACCTGTAATACCAGTACTTGGGAGGCTGAGATAGGAGGATCTCAGGTTCCCGGCCAGCCTCAGCAATTTAGCACAGGCCTCAACAGCCTAGCCAGACCTGTTTCAAAATGAAAAGTGAAATAGGGCTGGGAGTGTAGCTTGGAGTTAGAATGCCCCTGGGTTCAATCCCTAGTAACACACACACACACACACACACACACACACTACATTCATTTCAGTTTGCCACACACTTTCCAATAAAAAAGTGAAATATAGTATTAAAACCTCATCTTGAAAGACATAAAATATCTAATAAATGTCTATAAAATTATATTATTCTTCTGTTATAGAAATATAATAATTTAAGGACAACTAAATTTATGATAGTAATATTTTCCTCATATTCTTGTCATTTCTTGCTTTCTTCAACAATTATTCAGCACTTTTTATAGTTAGCTAATGTTTAAAGTGTCACAATAAATTTTCTTCTCTGCTTTCTTAAGTTCTGCCACAAATTTTGTTATTATATCATTACTAATACATTCAAAATTTGTATTTTTCTACAAGAACTCAAAGCTTGAGCTGTATAATGTTCTTCCATTACTCGAAGAAATATTAAGTTTTTGTTCAATAGAGAAAATCACTTATAAATGTAGATTATATGGATGTCATAAGCCATGACAAATCAGTTTCCTAAATAATATAAACTTTTTGGTTGTAATTGTTTTCTAGTTTACATAGTTTATTTGCATATGAAAATGAAAGTTTAGATAATAACCAAATCGAAGATCTAACTTAATTTCAGTTGCTGGGATGAATAGCAGTTTAACTCCTAGAATGAGATAGTTGTATTACATGGACTGACCTGAATTATTACATGACTGAAGTAATCATTCATTTAATAAATGAAATTTAAATATTAATTTCAGGAAATCCATGTATTTTAGTCCTGAAAGTGACTTCTGGATTTTTGTTCTTACTAGTTAACTGTAAATAAACATTTCAACATTTAACAAGATATGGTTTAAAAGCAATAACTATTGCTTTAATGTACCAAACAAATATATTCCATTTTTCTAAAATCTAGAATGAAGTAAGATATAGGGGAATTTTAGATCTGTAAAAAACCTTAAAATAACTGTGTTGAAACCTTTTGATTGACGAAAAATCATAAGAAGTTAAATCACATGTTTAGAATCACCTCGTTTGTGGCAAAATCTTTAACTTACTGTGGTATTCACATGCAGTTCTATTTAAATCTTTCAATAAGTAACCAGATAAATTGCAATACATTATAAAATATTATTCTTACTTGTGAAGTTTATTGTACATGTATCCAACCAACATTTACTGACCATTTGCATTGGTGTCATGATAGATGAGGGACCAAGGCAGATATAAGTAGAACTCCTGGGATAATGGAGATAAAAATAATCAAATTCTTTCTGGAGGGATATAAAAAGGCTTCCCTGTGTCAGAGATATCCGACTCTATTTCTTTAAAAAAGCATCCCTGACTTTCTTCTGCATAGCTAGTTGTGTTTGAAGAATCATATCCAAAACCTACTAAGGCAGCTCGAAAATACATTTAACCCTTTAAGAGGTAGTTGCCTTCTCTAAGTGTAGAAAGATCTGAAAAGGCATCAGTACAGAGAATGTATTTAAGAGCTAAACAATTCTCTCTGCAAATCTCCGCTTCAGTGTTTAGCTGCCTTTTTCTGAGTTTCCATAAGATCTTACCAGTTTGTCAACATCTCTCACATCTTCCATGACTCTGCTCTCTTTAGACCACAGGCATAGGGGGAAGCGAAAACCATGTATTTTCTGTTTCTGATCTTATTCACGAAGAAGCTTCATTATAAAACTTCTGTTGAACTAAAGTAAACTGGGTCCATTAGAATGATTATATGGTTTACCTTTTAAACAAAGAAGCTGGGAAGTGACTTTCCAGGGAAGAAAACATTTGTAAAAGTCAGAGTTGTAAAAGACTGGTGAGTCTGGGGTAGTATCTGACCAAGTATGCACTTCTGGAGGAAGAGACCCTTGTATGGAAGGTAGGAGAATGCAGATTGTGGAGTGATGAGTTGGGTCTGAATGGGGACTGGCCATAAATGCCATAAAAACCACTGGTGTTTTCCTGTTCACCACAGGTATCCAAGGGAGATTTTAAACATGAAAATGATGCAGTTAGTATTTGTTTTTATGTAAATTTTAATTGATCAGACTTTGGGGAGAAAAAACTAGATATTAGTATATCCCAATGAGCTAAGCAAGAAAAAAAAAGAGCCAGGCGTGGTGGTGCATGCCTGTAATCCCAGTACTTGGGAGTCTAAGACTGGAGGATTGCAGCTTTGATGCCAGCCTCAGCAACTTAGCAAGGCCTTCAGCATCTTAGTGAGACCCTGCTTCAAATAAAAAATAAAATAGGGCTGGGGGTGTAGCTTGGAAGTAGAATGCCCGAGCATCAATCCCCAGAACACACACACACACACACACACACACACACACACACACACAGAGAGAGAGAGAGAGAGAGAGAGAGAGAGA